>JARYGA010061181.1:66713-112785 GCA_030545235.1 Helianthus tuberosus | reverse complement strand
CTAAACAGGTTCGTGAGTTTAAGCTGAAACTGGCTTGAACCCATTCAGATTAAAACCTTAACTAGCAAATTCCGTGTTTGGTTCGTGTTATGTCAGAAATTAAAACTCCTACATGTGATGACCATCTTGGTATAGATGCCCATTACATTACAGACATGTGGGTTAAACTTAACAGGGAAATGAATACTGTTAGAGGTGTGGATAAAACTGAAACAATTGATGAAACTTTTGGATGTAACTCGATGTTTATAAGCTTTTAGAGAAAAATAATAAATTTTTTTGTGAAGCCTTATGGTGAAAAACTGAATTTAAGTCATTAAACTAAACAGTGAAAGGAAAAGAATCTCAACATCGGTGACAAAAGGACATTATATGTTCACATTACAAAGGATATGCAAACAATCATACAACGTAGCTTCAACAGAATACATGATCCTTAAAATATCTTACAACATATTATCGTAGCTTCAACAGAATACATGATCCTTAAAATATCTTACAACATATTATCGTAGCTTCAACAGAATACATGATCTTAAAAGTAACGTACACAGCCCAAAGACAACAGTTAGTTAGTACTTTGGGTTCTGATAAAGCAACCGTTGCTTTGACTTAAAGATATACCTGTAACCATATGATGAGTGATACGCGTCCATAAGAGAACGGTAAAATATAGCATATAAAATTACAGGTACAACAGCCACTATACTGATAATGATTGGTACCCAGATCAACTTGCTGTGATAAAGCACAAAGAAGCTCAAGCTAAAAGCGACCAACATTGTCAATATAGAGAGGAAAAGTGTTGCTAAACCTATCACAAGTTTTTGGGATAATGATTTAAGGAAATCTTGTTCATCATAACCAGATGTTAAGACAGATAAAAACACGAGGATTGAAGTTGCGGACAAGATCAAAGATATAGCATCTGATATGACAAAGGCAATGTAGATTTCTTTTCCGATAAACGTAGGAAAACCACTAGTTTGATTATACCCACCTGGAATCGTAAAAGCTACTCCAAATACTATGGTTGCTATGAGAGTAGCAACCACAATGCATTGAGTGGCAGTTCGATTCATCCATTTTTCGCCTCTAGAAGCTAGTTTTTTATGATTCTCGGTGAATAATTCATGTGGTGTTTTTCCAGCTTTGTTCTCCTTTTCTCTGTACGAAAAAGGGACCTTAGCCTCTACTTCCTACATTACAATACAAAATTAGTAAGTAGGATCCTCTATTACAAACAAACATTTTCAAATACGTCAACTCATGTTATTTGTCGCTGTATATATATATATATATATCCACGGATCCAAGAGTGAGAGATTTAATTACCTTGAACCATAGCAACTCCCAATGCATTTTAAAGATATCTCCTCTTACATGATGAAGTCCATTAATATTCTTTGGCGTCATCCCAGCTAAATGCAACATGTTATTTCCTTCCGTGTCTACATGGATAGTTATCAAGTCCTTCATAGACCCTATCTCATGTAATAGATTGTATATTCTTTCATGACGATGAGACACAGCTACGTGAAATATGGTTTGGTCGTTGTTAGCATTCATCGTCCACATGAGATCAGGACACTGACTAATAATCTCCACCAAAAACTCAGTGTTGCCCATTTCTGCAGCAACAAATAGCACCTGAGGAGAGTATATTCCTTCCTTGCCGTTGAGTATGTGCTCCCTAGGCATTTTCATTATCTCTTTCCAGATTTTTCTAAGTAACCGCATGGCATCACTATCCTTTTTCTTTTGTTTTGCATATTCTCTAGAAACTATGAACAATTAATAAGAGAAAACAAAGTTGCATGTGAAAAAAAACCCATGGATTCATAATTACCAAGTATACATATCACACTACTAGAAATTTGGTAATATTTCCTACAAATTTTATGGTTAAAGATTATTCGCTGGAAATTTCTAAAATTTGTGACACATTTTGTACCCACTGAAAGTATAGGAGAATATACTCCGTATTAATTCAATCAAAATTGGTATACAACATTTATTGTAATTTCCTTTGTAAACTTTGTACTATATATTTCCTTCAATACCATAGTTATATGTGTGGTGAATATTACCTAGTCTAATATGGTATCATGTGGTGAATATTAATATGGTATCATCCTAAACATGGATCTTTATCACCTTTCTTAGACTCACCACCCTTTCCTTTTTTTTTCATCTCGATCTATTCTCCATGGCATCTTCTTCTAGAGACACCTCTCTTCCCATGAACACCCTTCTGCATATGTTAACACTTAACAATCAAGATGTCTTCCTCAAATTATCACCAAGATTGGTTTCATTTTGTCGATGGTTCATATCCGGCACCAACGAAAACCATAACCCTAGAAGGCAAATCCATCCCAAATGTTGAATCTACATCATGGTTTAAAATAGACCAAAGGGTCTTCCTTCTCCTCCTCAAGTCTTCTCTAACTGAAGAGGCTATGGCCGAAGTCCTAGGTTTCTCTTCTTCACACGACGTTTGGCAATCCCTAGAATCTACTTGTAGTCACGATTTATTGAAATAAGACATCTTTCTTTATTTAGGTAACTTTTATAGCCACTTTTCCAAGCCTTTAGTGTTATCCAGCTGGCTTCTATTTGGCTTTCACATTTTGTTACCTGAAACACATTTAAAAACATCTTGTCAGTGGGAAATACTGGTGAGTGAATCCCAATTTAATCAAGACAGGTTTTATCCGTTTACAGTATTGAGGGCAATCCAGCAATTACATTTGTTTACCATTCTACTTTAATTACCACCCACGGTACTGTCAACCCGACTTGTGGTCATGTTACTACTCACAGTGTAGTAACAAATTTTGTATACAAAACCCCAACATACCGACGATAATTGTAGAATTACAAATACTCAATCACTGTTAATCATAATGTAAAATAATTGAGGTTTTGTAAAAACAGTTTACAAAAAGGTTTCGCAAAAAGAGGATAAACTCACTTTGCTAATTTAGACTTTTCCTTGTGGTTTCCTGGTTATAATCTAATAATTAAACAATGCACACGCGTTAGTATAATAACCCAATATTTACATTAGTTATACCCTCCCCGAGACAAAACTCCAACTACTACGTCGGGCAGAACCTCGACAGCCGTTACGGAGCACTAGATCAATCGGGCAGCGTATTGAATACGTAACCGGGGGTTATGATACTTACAACAAGGCAGACTTCGTTAATTTAGTGGGTATAATGCCCGGGTATTACTTATACTATCAGAATTTGAGAGAGAATTGCGAATTGTGAACGATTTCAAATGAGAGCCGAAACTCTCAATTTATAGTGCCTGGTCGACAGCGGGTCGCAGCCCTCGGCAGTCTTTCTCGCGGCCCGCGAGATAGGGGTCGTAGGCCTTAGCCTTGACAAGTCATGGGAGTAGACTCGACACGCACTCGACACGTGGCGTCACCGGGTGAGACCTGGTGGCTAGGCGCTCGCGCCCCGCGACGGCCCTCAAGGGCTCTGTCGCGCCCCGCCAGGACCCATTAATTTTTGTTTTATTTTAATTTTATCAAATTAAAGGTATTTGGGACCGGTTTTCGTATACGGGGTGTATTTTAAGGCGTATAGGGATATTATAAATATTTTAGGAGTGTTGGAAATAATTTAGGAGGGTTGTTGTAACCAACTTGTTGTTCTTGTGTAGTAAAAGATGTAAGAGGATGATTCTCAATCTTTTCATGTCTAACCTTTTCTAACAGTGTAGCAAGCTATTCATTAATAACATTTAATGGCAGGGGCGTAGCTATGAAGGGGCCGGGGGGACCCACCGAACTTTTCTCTCAGTAGTGTTATATATGTACGTTTCATATGGAATATTATAGGTGAAGAACCAAAGAATCGTGTTTAGGCCGGAGCCTGTAAACGAGGGTTTGGATCTTGTAAGTGAGCTTGGAGAACAGTCCTGCAAAACAGAAAACCGTTAGGCTCGCCGCAGAGATGGGAGGGCCCCTCTGCGACCACCCTCCGGCGTGAGGATAAGTATTGGTAGAGAGAGAAAGTAGAGAGAGAAGATAAGGACGAAGGTTCAGAAAATCGTACTTTGCTTTGTACTTGACGGGGTATTTATAGTAGTCAACTGAGATGACGTCATTCGTCCAGACGCACTTGAATGGAGGTTCGTCTTCGGAGGTGTTTGATAAGGAGCGGACATGTTTCAAATGTCCGTTCAAGTGGAGTCCGGTTCGTCCTAAGGATCATGTCCGGTCTCGGATATGTATCTTCAAGTCCCCCAGTTTGTTAAGTCTCGGTAGAGACTTAGCAAAATGTTTTAAGTTTTGTTTTATTCGGATGACGTGTCACTTTTGGAGTGGTCTGAATCGATGACGTGGCGCAACTTGAATGGTGCGGGTGACTTTCATATTTTGACCGTTAGTCACCTGCTGGTGACTTTAGCGAAACCCATGTTGGAATTCGTGGGAAGTGACGGTTTGAAATGACTGGCCCTAACCGACTTAAATCCCTATAAAATCAGTTTTTACCATTTCATTTTTACCCTTTTTTCCTCTCACCTTTTTCATCTTCTCCACTGTTACCCTCTTTAATCTCTTCTTCTTCTTCTTCAGAGAAAGGTGCGTCCCTTTCTTTTTATTTTTAAGGTATGGCTCCCGGTAAAGATAATATGTCGGCGAGTGTGAGTGTGTTGACTCAGCGCCAGTTAGATAAATTTGTTGATGAATATAACATTCCTTTGGATTTGAATCCGGTTCTTCCCTCGAAGGACGAAACCATTCGTCCTTTTCGTCAAGGGAAGTTCCCTTTTTATACCCGTGTTTGCAATTTTGCAAATTACCGGGTTCCGTTTTCCAAATTTTTGATAAGGGTGCTCCAATTTTTCCGAGTCCATATTAGTCAAGTCAATCCGTTCGGCCTGAGTCGTGTGAATCACTTTGAACTGTCCTGTAGGGCCCAAAACCGGAGACCGGACCTGAATGTATTCCGGTATTTTTATGAATTTGCTACGGCCGGGGATTGGTATACATTTGCCCATCGGAAGGGCGTACCTTCCCCCTCCTCTGCCGAACGGTCCAGTCTGAAAAATTGGAAAGACAATTTTTTCTGGCTGGACGATCGTTGCCTTCCGGAGAACATGAGGTGGCGACTTAAGGATCAAACAATGTCCTTTGAGCTGGGAGAGAACTTCGTCTTTGACGAAGAACTGGTCCGTGCTCTAATTGAGGACAAGTCCCCAATCCGTCCTCTTCACGAGCATTTTCTTTTATTAGGTCGAGTTTGTTTGCGGTGGAGCCAAGGGGACAGGGAATGGCCGGTTATTCGCAGAAAGCGTGATCGTAAGTTCCGGCCCCTTTTCCCCTTTCGGCACTTTTCTTTTGTTATTGCTAACTTGTTCTTTTTTTTTTAAAAATGTAGGAGCCATCATGTCTTTGAAGGATGCTCTGAAGGTTCCAAACATGGATGTTTTTTATTTCAATTTCGAGGAACAGGGCGAAGAGGATGTCCCTTTGATGAAACAGGTGGCGTCTTCGGCTCATGAGATCCGCCCCCCGGTGTATCCGAATGTGACTGAGCCGTCGGCTGCCGAAGCAACTTCTTCTATTCCTCAAAATATGCCTGAACAAGTTGCTGCTGAGGCTACTTCCTCCATCCCGTTATCTTTAAAGGATGCTGGGGGCTCGTCCGGATCACAAACTGGTAAGAAGTCTATTCTTGATGACGTGGATAGTGATCCGGAGGTTCGTGATTTGGATGAGGCCCTCCAATACCGACCTTCTTCTTTAAAAAGCAAGGGTGTTGTATCGGGTGTGGATCTGAAGGTTCGCTCTCGTAAGAGGAAGAATGAGCCGATTCAGATACGTTCCACCGATCCTCTTCCATTGCCAAAATCAAAGAAATCAAAGGATTCCCACTCCGAAGGTAATGTAATGGAAGAGCTGGATGAGCATCTTACAGGAGGTAAGTTTTCTAGGGAGGAGGCCGCATTGGCTCGTAATAAACCGACCCCTGCCTTTTCAGGTGGTTTTCTTCCAAGTACCGAAACAGAGAACATGGAGATGGAGATTCCGGAGATTTCGAGCAAGGAGAAAGGAAATGCTCATGGTGAACCCAAGGTGGTGACTTTTTCAGGTACGATGCTGGACTCATCTTTAGGTCAGGACCGCTTTATCGAAGATGAGGAAGACCAAGTGTCTTCTCTTCCTTCATCTTGGTTCGGACCTGAGTTGTTGTCCTTTTTTCGATATGCAGATTTGTTCTCGGATGATATGGATATTGATCCGGCGACTGCTGAAGACAAATTTGTTCCTGATTGGGATATTCGGAACAAGGACTCGGTGATGGACCCGCTGGTTGCGAAAACTTTGCTTTTTAATATTAACATTCCAGTGGATCATGCCAGGAGCCGGAAGATGAAAAACCAAGATCTGGCCGCAGCCGTTTTGACCAATCAGGCTCAATCAAACGTTTTTGTGACAGAGGTTTACCGGAGATGGGTCGAAGCAGAGTCGGTTAAGGAGGATTTGGAAAAAGAAACCCGTTCTCTGAAGCGGAAGGTTATGAAAACTCCGGATGCGGAGAAGAAAATCACTCAACTGACCCAAGATCTTCAGGCTCAGCAGGAGAAGGTTAAGTCTTTGATTGCTCAGAATCAATCATCCCAAGCGACTGCTGCTGCTGCTGCGGAAGACAGGGATAGGATTTCTTCGGAATTCAAAGTATTCTCTGAATCGATGAAGAAGAAGGATGAAGAGCATAAGGCCGTTTTGGCGAAGATGGAAGAATCTTTTAACAATGCTCGCCATGCTTATGAGAGCATGATGGCCGGTACGTCCTTTTCTTGGTTTAGTTGCCTCATACATTTCCTATTTTTCTTACACTTCTTTCAGAGCGGGATGCGCTTAAATTAAGGGAGGTCGATTTAAAGGACCAAATTGAAGAGATGAAAGAACGTGAAAAAGAGAGTGAAGCGGAGAAAGCAGCTTTAAAAGCTAGAGTGGAGGAACTTCAAGCGACGAAAATTTGGATGCTTTCGGAGGGGGCCGGGCTTTTGGCAAAGAATATTCATAAGGGCCCGGAAATGACTGCCGCCGTGGCCGCAGTTAACAATGCGATGAGTGCGGTGGGCATCAACTCCGGTCTGCATGCTGGTTATGTACATGCTTTGCAGAAGAAGACCCCTTACAAAGATGTTCCGATGTTGAATCGTAATGCCACGGAGGATCTTAATACAGCAGTTGCTTGTTTCGATACTCTCAAATTTCCGGTGATCGAAGATCTTCAGAAGCTTATCAACGCGCCCCTTTCGGAAATTAAGAAGGCTCTCCTTTATGCGAATGATGATTCTTCGAAGAAGTAAGGTGGACATGCCCGGTTCTTTGGGGTATGCACCTTGGAAGTTTTCATTTTGTTTAGCTCTTTGGCAGGTGGACATGTCCGGCAACTTGGGGCATGCACCTTGTTCTGATTGTGGATGAATGTAATGATGCTTTTACTTATGTTAGACAATTATCCTTTGTAAATGATTTTGTACTTTCCGGTTTATACAAGTCCGGTCAATTTTTGATGTAACCACTTTTTTATACATGCGTCCATGTTTTGTGTTTTACATTTTCTTTTTTCTAGAACGTTCATTTTAAGGCACGGATCCGATTTGTTTCATTTTAATAGGATAATTTCTTAAATGAAGGAAAAGCATGAACAAGGCCAGTTCGTCCTTTCCTTTTAGGGTTAGTGTCCCTAGTTCGGCCGAAAATATGCTTGTGTTGCAACTTTGTTAAGATAGAAGAGTTCATCTTTCTATTTTTCTTATCCGGAGTTATATTTCTCCGGTTAACACATAGTAAAAACATATAAAGTAATCTACGGGCAAAAACCCTCCGTAGTTCTTGGAATTAATAAACTTGTTTAATGCGGGTAAGACCATCCGCTTTACAAGGGAAGGAAAAAGGTGACCGAGGCCGTAGCTTCGGTGTTACAATATTATTTAAAGTAGGAAAGACTTCAAAGAAAACACTTCTTTAGGTGCGCTCCGTTCCATGTACGTGGGACGAGGGTCCCGTCCATTTGCTTGAGTGTGTACGCACCGTCTTTTCCTGCGGTGTTGATTAGGTAGGGACCTTCCCATCTTGGAGCCATCTTTCCGGTGCCTTCAACCAAGCTTGCTTCATTACTCCGCATGACATAGTCTCCGACCTTGAACCTGATCTCCTTTACTTTGGAGTTGTAGTGTTTTTCCATCTCTTTCTTGTATTTTGCTTCCCGGATGGCCGCAAGTTCTCTTCGTTCCTCGACCAAATCAAGGTTCAAGCGGAGTTCTTGTTCGTTTTCTTCTCCACTTAGCTGCATGCGGGGGGTGGGTATCCCTACCTCGGCGGGAATGACTGCTTCCGTTCCATACGTCAAGCTGAAAGGAGTTTCCCTGGTGCTTGTCTTTGGCATCGTCCGGTGAGCCCACAGGACATGCGGCAATTCATCGGCCCATGAAACACCTTCTTTTCCCAAGCACTTTTTAATGCCTTCCACAATGCTGCGGTTGGCTCTTTCAACTTGCCCGTTGGCTTGAGGATGGGCTACCGAAGCGAAATTTTGTTCGATATGCATTCTTTCGCACCATGTCTTGAATGGTTTCTCGGCAAACTGCTTCCCATTATCGCTGACTATGCATAGCGGCATCCCGTATCTGCACACTATGTTTTCCCAAACAAACCTTAGTACTTGATCTCCTGTGATGGTCCGGAGGGGTTTGGCTTCGATCCATTTTGTAAAATAGTCAATGGCAACCAACAGGAACCTTACCCCTCCGGTGGAAACAGGGAAAGGACCCACAATGTCAATCCCCCATTTCTGAAACGGCCATGCCGAAGTTACAGGAACGAGGTTGTTCTTGGCTCGGTGACTAATGGGAGCGTGCCGCTGGCAGTCTTCACATGATTGTATCTCATTAACCGCACTTTGATGCATACCCGGCCAGAAGTATCCGGCGTTCATGACTTTAGCTATGACCATTCTTGGTCCGGAGTGGATGCCACATATTCCCCAGTGGATTTCTCTTATGACATAGCTGGCTTCCTCCGGTGTTAAGCATTTCAGGAGCGGACCTAAGAAGGTCTTTCGGTAAAGTTGCCCATCGTGAATCTGATACTGCAACGCTTTTACCTTTAACTTCCGGGCCTGAGCTTTATCTTCTGGGAGCGTCCCTTCTTTCAAGTAATCCACAATCGGAGTCATCCAAGATTTTTCAAGCATGGAGACTGACATGACCAACCCCGTCTGTTGGATGGCCGGGGCTTGCAAGGTTTCGACTAAAACTTCTTTGGATAAATGACAGAATGCTACAGATGCGAGCTTGCTTAAGGCATCGGCCTTTTTGTTCTTACTCCGCGGTATGTGTACTATCTTGCAGGAGTCAAAAGAGGAGATTAAGCTGTTAACTTGCTGGAGATACCGAACCATGTTATCCTCTCGTGCTTCGTACTCTCCGCTGACTTGATTGGCTACCAGTAATGAATCAACATGTGCTAGTACGGAGGTTGCACCGGCCTTGGCCGCGGTTTGGAGTCCTGCCAGAAGGGCTTCATATTCGGCCTCATTGTTTGAAGTTTTGAATTCAAATCTCAGAGCATAGGTGTATTCTATTCCTTCCGGATCTATTAAAATTAAACCTGCTCCCGACCCTTCCTTGCTGGAGGCTCCATCCATATATAAATTCCATACCCTTGGCAGGGCAGATTTTTCTTTGGTGGTCTCTCCAGCTGGTACCTCCGTGAGGAAATCTGCCACCGCCTGGCCTTTAACCGGACCTCTGGTTCGATAGGTGATATCGAAAGCGCTAAGTTCAATTGCCCACTTAGTGAGGCGTCCGGAGACCTCCGGCTTTCTGAGAATTTGCTGGATTTGGAGGTCAGTCTGCACTTTTATATTGAAAGCTTGAAAGTACCTTCGGAGGCGCCTAGAGGCGTGTACCAAAGCGAGTGCCAACTTCTCAATCATCGGGTACCGAGTTTCGTAATCTTTCAGGATGCGGCTTACGTAGTAGACCAGAATTTGTGCTTGATTCCGATGCACCACAAGTACTGCACTGATAGCGAAATGAGAGGCGGAGAGGTAAACTGTGACGGTTTCTCCAGTGACTGGTGCGGTCAGGGTGGGTAAGGACCCAAGACAAACTTTCAATTCTTGGAACGCCAAATCCGCCTCCGGTGTCCATTCTATTTGACCTTTTCCAGTTCGTTTTTTCAACACATTCATGAAAGGAATAGAGCGGTCGGCCGCCTTTGAGACGAAACGATGGAGAGCAACGAGCTTCCCGTTTAATGACTAAATTTCTTTGACAGTTTTAGGAGGCTGCATGGAGACTGCCGCTTTGATTTTATCCGGATGTGCCTGGATTCCGGACTGGGTTATCCATACACCGAGAAACTTTCCTTCTTCCAAACCGAAGGAGCATTTTTTGGGATTAAGTTTAAGGTTGATACTCCGAAGCCTGGTGAAGGTTTCGAGTATGTCATCGATCATGCTATCTTCGGACTGGCTTTTTATGACCAAGTCATCCACATAAATTTCTAGGTTTCTTCCGATCTGGTCTTTGAACGCTTTATCCATCAATCTCTGATACGTAGCTCCGGCGTTTTTTAATCCGAATGACATTTTGGTATAACAGAAGAGACCCTCGTTCGTTACAAACGCAGTCTTGTCCTCGTCTTCCAAAGCCATCTGAATTTGGTGGTAACCTTTATATGCGTCCAGGAAGCATTTGAGACGGAAGCTGGAAAGAGAATCGATCTTTAAATCAATCTCTGGTAGGGGGTAGCAATCCTTCGGACAAGCATTGTTTAAATCAGAAAAATCAACGCACATTCTCCAGGTTTTGTCTTTCTTTGTTACCATCACCGGATTGGAGACCCACGTTTGGTACCGTACCTCCCTGATAATACCGGCGCTCAAAAGCTTTCGTACGTCCTCGGAGATAGCTTTGTTACGAGCTGGAGCCGTGTTTCTCTTTCGTTGAGCCATAGGTTTTACCGAATGTGAAACTTTTAACTTGTGTTCAGCCAAACAGCGAGGAACTCCGACCATGTCAGACGTTTGCCACGCGAATACATCAAGCGAACTGGACAGAAGTTTCCACAACCGTTTTTTGGTGCGTTCGGGGAGCTGGGCCCCAACTGCGATTTTTTGCTCTGGAAAATGCGGGTGTATGGCCCATTCTTCTGTAAGGGGGTTCGGAGGTTGGATGTTACTATTGCTTTGTCGTATTTCAGCTACGCAGATAGTTGACTCCGAGTGCAGAGTTGCTACTCCTGCTTCGGTGGGGAATTTTAACGATCCATGGATGGTAGAACTGATGATACCGAAGGCACACATACCGGGCCTCCCTAGTATAACATTGTGGACGGACCTTGCTTCCACCACCAAATACGTCAAATTGACAGTTCGGATCATATTTCCTTCTCCCAACGTTGTTGGCAAAGTGATTTGCCCTATAGGCTGCACCACCTCTCCGGAGAAACTTACTAACGGCATTGAGACTCGGATCAACTTTGCCTTAGTCTGCGGAGCTAGCTGTTGGAAACACTGTTTGTACATGATTTCGGTGGCACTTCCACTGTCAACATAAATCCTCCGGACCTTGTGACCTGCTATAATTGCAGACACTATGATTGGTCCGTCCTTGATTTCTTCAAGATTTATGGGAGGGAAAGCAATGGGCTGCTGCATCCAAGCGGCCATATGGTGACTGGACCGCTTGATGCCCTGGTTATCTGCTCTCCTGATCATGCAAATTGCCGGTTGGTTGTTCGGATTATCTCCCGAATTTCCCGAAGATTTTCCTTCCTTTACTTCTTTTACTAAATGCGACAGTTTTCCGGACCGCACTGCTTTTTCTATTTCTTGCTTCAGGGACCAGCAATCGTCTGTGTTGTGACCTCGAGCATGATGGTAATCACAATATTTCTTGGAGTTCTTATCTCCCGGGTTTCGGAGTTTTGGTGGAACAGGGAAGTTTGCCCCTTCTGCACTGAGAATTTCACTGGGAGTTTTGGAAAGATCCGATAGGTTATAGAATCTTGATCCGGAGCTTCTACCTCGTTGTGGTCTATCGTTCCTGCTGTAGGGGTGCGATCGCCCCCTACTACCGGAGGGAGTTTTGTCGAATACGGACCCACCGTTTTTCTTCCAGGAAGACATCTTGTGATCTGACTCCGGAGCTGGATTACAAGCATTTTTTCCTCGAGCGAAAGCTCTGGCTCGTTCCATGAGTACTTCCATTGTCTTCGGAAGATTTTCGTGTAGCTTTTCGACCAGCTGATTGTTCCGGACACCATGACAGAATCCGGAGATTCTTAACTGGTCAACTACTCCACTGATCTGCATACTTTCCCGGTTGAACCGGTCGATGAAGCTATCCAGAGATTCCCCATCCCTTCTCCGGATGTTGTGAACTTCGGTGATTTCTTTTGAATAGTGCCTTTGCTGGCTAAATTTCTGGAGAAATAATCTTCGGAACTCCTCGAAGTCATTTATCTCTCCTTCATTCAAAGCATCAAACCATACCCGGGCAGCCCCGGTTAGTGTTTGTGCGAACATGAAGCACCACGCCGGCATCGGCCACTGTTCGACTCGTGCAGCTCCGTCGAAATCGAACATATGATCATCTGGATCAGTTGTACCATCATACTTTTTTACTGTAGTTGGCATTTTGAGCTTCGGAGGAAGCTTGGCATGTGTGATGCGAGCGCTAAACTTTGACTTTGCAGTCATGGAAACTGGGTGGTACGGCTTAGTGAGCTCCTGATCATTAAGTATTTCTGTTTCATTTCGTGTCGTCATGGCTGGAGATGGTCCGGAAGAGCCCTGCACATATCCATTGTAAGTTTCCGAAGTAACAACTGTGGAGAAAGTAGGAGGGGTGAACATTGTAGGACCCATAGTCCTTACCGGAGTTTCATCATGAAAGAGCCTGGTTTGTAAACCAAGGATCTGTTCATCTCTAGCCTGTTGCGCTTTCAATCTTCGTAGAAGACTTGTATTTTTTGAGAGAAACTCCGCATCAAACTCAGACGTTTGTGAAGTAGGAAGTAAAATAAAAGGCAAGGTTGTTCCTGGTCCCGAGCTTAGAGCAGCTGAGATTGCGGAAACATTGCTTGCTGGTGCTGTAGTCTGTGTGCTAACAGCCGTGGATCCCAGATTTACAGAACCTGGGGCCGCCATTTGTCAGTTCTTTGCTCAAGAAATTCACCAAAGTGAAGGACTAAGAGCTTTGAGATCGGATGGCGCCAATTGAAGAACCAAAGAATCGTGTTTAGGCCGGAGCCTGTAAACGAGGGTTTGGATCTTGTAAGTGAGCTTGGAGAACAGTCCTGCAAAACAGAAAACCGTTAGGCTCGCCGCAGAGATGGGAGGGCCCCTCTGCGACCACCCTCCGGCGTGAGGATAAGTATTGGTAGAGAGAGAAAGTAGAGAGAGAAGATAAGGACGAAGGTTCAGAAAATCGTACTTTGCTTTGTACTTGACGGGGTATTTATAGTAGTCAACTGAGATGACGTCATTCGTCCAGACGCACTTGAATGGAGGTTCGTCTTCGGAGGTGTTTGATAAGGAGCGGACATGTTTCAAATGTCCGTTCAAGTGGAGTCCGGTTCGTCCTAAGGATCATGTCCGGTCTCGGATATGTATCTTCAATAGGTATATACGTTTCAACCCCCGGTTTTATAAAAAAAAAAAAAATAGGTATATACTTTTAGGTCCGGTGACTTCCGATCCCCCCGGTAGAAATTTTCAAGCTTCGCCATTGTTTAATGATACATGTACCTGTACCTGAACGAATGGTCGGGGCGAAGTAAAGTTATTTAAGGTGATAGGACTCTAAGCTCTAAGGACGGGGTCACCAATGTTATCCGCTCGTCATTTAATATTATGGAACGTTTAGGAGGCAAGAGAGAGGAAGGAAAGGATGATAATACCTCATGTGTGGTTGTTATCCAAGATGTTGAAGAAATCAGGAGTGTTGAGGAGACATTCAAAAGGGGTGAAGGTCCCATATCAAGCACCTAGATAACTACCCTTTGTCGAGCTTTAGATTAGTATTACGAGAAGACAAGAATGAAACATAGATTACACCATCAAAAATCGTGTAGGTATATAGATGCTCAGCGATCAGATGTGGAAGAAAGGGAAGAGGATGAGGTAGAAGAAGTTGGTGGCCTAGGAAATATGCCACCTGTGATGGGATCGTATTTGACCTGCCTTTCGAGACCCATTGGACATTTGACATAAGTTGAAGCACCCTTTTTCTTCACCAAAAAGCTATTTTTCGAGTCGTTTCGAGAATTTGAACGATTGGTTCATTTGAGGAACCGACACCAACGGATGATTGTGATGTGAAGTAGTGATATAGCAAACAAGCAAAGCGAACAAAAAACAAGTGTATACGAAAGCAGCTTTTGCGTTTTCGGGTTTGGTTTTGCGTTTTCAAGTGTTGTGATCAACCCAAAACATCAAATACCTATTTATACTAACTTAGGAGACAAATTGGTGAATTCTTGATGAAGAAAACGGTCAAATAACTAGCCCAAACGGTCACTTGACCCTTTTTAACAGTAAAAAACGTTCAAATTGGATCTACAGACATGAACCGGTTCCAAACTAGTTTGGCCAAAAACCGGTCCAGGCTGGTTTTTCAAGTGGGGATGGGGAACCGGTTTAACCCATACCTATTTATGCGGAACGGTTGGGAACTGGATTCCGTTTACGTCCGAACCAATTTTTTGTTCATCTCTACATAGAGTAGTGTTTGATGAAACAAATGGGAAATTTGTACGTAGTAGAGGTGGGCAAAAAAACCGGTTAATTAACCGTAACCGGTTAATAACCGATTTAGGAATAACCGATTCAGCCGGTTATTTAACCGTAGGTTAGTAACCGGTTATAAGTGTTTAGTATAATAACCGGTTATTAACCGGTTTTTTTAAACCGGTTTTTTAACCGATAGACTGGTTAACCGAAAAAATAACCGAAAAATTCAAAAAAAAGGCAAAAAAAACCGGTTAATAACCGAAAATAACCGGTTAAAGTAATTAACCGGACCAGTTAAAAAAATAACCGGTTAAAGTAATAACCGGTTAAAGCATTAACCGGTTAAAGTCAAAAAGTCAAATTAACCGGTATAACCGGTTAACCGAACCGGTTATTAAAATTAACCGGTTTGTGCACCTCTAGTGCGTAGTGGCGTAATGCCGTATTGGTAATTTACCATTATTGGGCTTGGCCCAATCTTATGGATCAATGCCATACATTTCCAATCCAAGTTATGCCTCACGAAAAGTTAAGCCCAAAACAAGTGTCTCACGAAAAGTTAAGCCCAGTTCAAAGATGGTGAATTGATTCTATAATTTTTGCATTCAATATTTGACTTTGGTGTTTTATCGTGTACGGGTTTTAGGAGATATACTTGGTGTAATTTATAGTTTGTTGGTCAGTTTCTCGCTGGTAGTTCTTTGTGTCATTGAATATATCATCTTGCCGTTCAAAAAAAAAAGTAGTG
This sequence comes from Helianthus tuberosus, assembly GCA_030545235.1. Taxonomy (NCBI): domain Eukaryota; kingdom Viridiplantae; phylum Streptophyta; class Magnoliopsida; order Asterales; family Asteraceae; genus Helianthus; species Helianthus tuberosus. The sequence goes on along the minus strand of JARYGA010061181.1, from coordinate 97,251 downwards.
TACATAATTATTGGACATTTGCTTAGTTTTATTCAAGTTGAATTTAATTTTCTTTTCTCTGAAAAACAAGAAACTCCTAGTTGAATTTAATTTTCTTTTCTATGAAAAACAAGAAAGTCCTAGAATAAATGAATTAATATTCAACAAATAACCAGTTGAGTTTTCAATTTAAAGAGGTCAATTTGATAAATAAAAGAATTTTAGGATTAGTAATAGGGATATTGGATATAAATAACCCCAATTTTCATCTAGTGGTCGATAACACTCTCAACTTTCGATTTGTACCACATCACTCTTAACTTTCAACTTATTTTCCTTTAACACTCCCAAACTAACTGAACCCTAACTAAGTTAGTTGACGTCAGATGTTACGTCACTAAACAAGTGCCACATCGGATACACGTCACCAAATAAGTGAAACATCATATGCCACGTCACTAAACAAAGTGCCACGTCAGCTAAAAAACTGAGTTAGGGTTCAGTTAGTTTATACAAATAATTCGAATTCATGGAGCAAGCATTCTTCGTGCTTGATGTCAGTGGCGGAACTAGTCCATTAACTCAGGGGTATCCTAAATTTCCTTTTTTTTTACCGTGCAATCACACAATATAAAAAAAAGACAATAAATAAATAATAAATAAAGTAAAACAAATAGCTAACTAATTGAGCCACAATTTCAATCATATTATTAATAATTTGGGCAATTGGGCCATTGTTTCAATCGGGCTCCTTTATACTACAAGTTTGGGTTGGTTAGGGGTATCCTTGTATTATTTTAGAGGTATCCTTGGTATAAAACCGAAAAAAAAAATACACTATGAATACGCACTTGAGTTAGCCCGTGCTACGGTTTGCTAAAGCATTGCATATTGTCATGAACTCATGATAGATAGATAGATAGATAGATAGATAGATAGATAGATAGATGGATTTACACACAACCAGGTGCCTTCACCTTTTTAGCACGGTAGTAGGTTATAGGTAGGCTCGTGTGTCTTATCAGATAAATGTTAACTTACTGATAATCTAGTAGTAATGGGCTTGGCCCAATCTTGTGGATCGGTGTCATATATTCCCAAGTTATGTCCCACGCTCCCTCGAAAGGTTAAAGCCCAGAACAAGTGACTTCACCTTCTTTTTTTTCTTTTTCTTTTTTTGTTTTGTTATGGGTTGTTGTTTTTTTTTTTTTTTTTTTTTTTTTTTTTTTTGTTATGGTAGACTTGGTAGTAGTGTTTATAATTATTGGATATATTCAAGTTAAATTTCCTTTTTTTCCCGAAGTAAACAAGAAACTTTAAACACAAACAAATAACTATTCAAGAATACCAAGTTAGTTTTCAGATTAAAGTGGAAAATGTGATAAATAAAAGAAATTTAGGATTAGAAATATCAACTAATACCATGGTCGAGAGGCAAAGCTTCTAGGAGACAGTAGCACCTACACTAGCACCTATATTGGGGAGGTCATGCACTACTAGAAAACTATATATTTTCCTACAAAAGTTTCCCACAAATTTCCCACAACTCAAATTTTGTTACAAATTTTGTACGGTTTGCTAACAAAAAAGAAAACCAAAAAAAACCCAAAACTTTTCTACAATTTTCCAACAAAATTTCCACACAAAAACCATTTGTAGCAATTTGGTCACAACATTTATTAGCTTTTCGACAAAATTCTGACAAACTAAACTAAAAGTTTATATAATTTGTAACCACAACAAAATAAATAATTAAAAACATAAAATTTCTAAATTTGTTGGAAAGTTGTAACAAATTGATACCGTTTGCTACATATTTTCGACAAAAAAAGTTAATCTATTTTTCATTTGTTAATTTTTGAAAAGTAAATAATTTAAAGAATTTTTTTTTAAATTAGTCGGAAATCTGTAGCAAACTGACATTAGTTGCTACGGATTTCCTACAAAAAAAAAAACTTAATTCATTTGTAATTATTCATTTTTAGAAAAATAAATAATTTTAAAATAAAATGTCAAATTTGTCGAAAATTTGTAACAAACTAACACCATTTACTACAGATTTCCTACAAAAAATGTTATTTTATTTGTTATTTATCAATTTTAGAAAAATAAATAATTTTAAAAAATAAAGTGTTAGATTTGTCAAAAATTTGTAGCAAACTAATTCCACTTGCTACAGATTTCCTACAAAAACTATTATTTTTATTTGTTATTTATAAATGTTAAAAAAATAAATAATTTTAAAAATAACAATGTTAAATTTGTCGTAAATTTGTAGCAAACTAACACCATTTACTATATTTTTTCCTACAAAAGTTTCCCACAAATTACCCACAACTCAATTTTTATTACAATACTCTTACAGGTTTTTGACAAAAAAGAAAAACAAAAAAAAAACCCAAAACTTTTCCTCAATTTTCCGACAAAATTGCCACTGGACAAGCATTTGTAGCAATTTCGTCACAAAATTTATAACCTTTTCGACAAAATAAATAAAAAATTTATATTATTAGTAAATACAACAAAATAAATAATTTAAAAAACTAAAACATTAAATTGGTCGGAAATTTGTAGCAAATTGACACCAGTTGCTACAAATTTCCTACAAAAATGGCTAATTTATTTGTTATTTATCAACTTTAGAAAAAAACATAATTTTAAAAAATAAAATGTCAAGTTTGTCGGAAATTTGTAGCAAATTGACAACAGTTGCTACAAATTTCCTACAAAACCAATTACTTTATTTTTTTATTCATCAATTTAAAAAAATAAAATGTTAAATTTGTAGAAAAGTTGTAGCAAACTGACACCAGTTGCTACAAATTTCCTACAAAAGAGGCTAATTTATTTTTTATATATCAGTTATAGAAAAAGCATAATTTTAAAAATAAAATGTCAAATTTGCCGGAAATTTGTAACAAATTGACACCAGTTGCTACAGATTTACTACAAAACGAGTTACTTTATTTTTTTATTCAACAATTTTAAAAAACTATATAATTTTAAAAAATAAAATGTTAAATTTGTAGAAATGTTGTAGGAAATTGACACCAGTTGCTACAAATTTCCTACAAAAAAGCTAATTAATTTGTTATTTATAAATTTTAAGAAAAGCATAATTTTAAAAACTAAAATGTATTTGTCAGAAATTTGTAGCAAATTGACACAACAGTTGCTACAGACTTCCTACAAAATGAGTTACTTTATTTTTTATTCATCAATTTAAAAAAATAGATAATTTTAACAAATAAAAAAGGTTAAATTTGTAGGAAAGTTGTAGAAAATTGACACCGGTTGCTACAAATTTCCTACAAAAAAGGCTAATTTATTTGTTATTTATCAATTTTAGAAAAAATTTAATTTTAAAAACTAAAATGTCAAATTTGTCAGAAATTTGTAGCCAATTAACATGAGTTGCTACAAATTTCCTACAAAACGAGTTAATCTGTAATACTATAATAAGCATTTCCCTAGGATAGAAATGTAATTTCCTTTCAATTTTTAAGATGGCATGTGAATGGTCCGTTCAAATCCTAAATTATTTGCCCTTTTCTTCCATTCTTGCCCTTGTTCTACCCTACATCAGCGAACATCAGTATTGAAGTATTGAAATTGAGACTCCTCGCATCACTGAAACGTTGCATGATTTGAGACTCTATCATCAGTTACAAATACTGAGTTTAATTCTTTAATCAAATCATGTATTGAATCTCGAAATTAAAACCGTATATGATTTGTGATCAGACTGAAACCGTCTCTATTGATGAGCGGAAATTGATAAGTCAAAATTAATGATTCTCATTCGTCCTCTCAGTCTCTTGCCCCTCCTGCAGTGTATTTAACACTCTTCATCACCATGGCCTACAATTGAATCCCCTCTTCATCACCATCAATTGAATGGTATCTTTTTAACTCTCTCCGATCTGCTTATTCCGCTACTCCGACTAATCTCAAGGTTAATATTTATCTGTGTTTTTATGTTTCTTATTGACCTAATTTTGACTTAAGTTTTCGTTGTTTATATCTGATCTAGATTATAGATCTGTACGTCGTGTTTGCTGTCTTCACTGCCCTAATTCAGGTATTAGATCTGTACGAATCACTTTTGATTGATAATTTACGGTTGATTGAATAGTTGTTGTGGTTATTTATTTGGATCTAAGAACAGATTATTTGAATTTACTTGTTTATTTTGTTGACTGACTTTGAAAGTTCTTCTAATTCCATGGATTAAACTTTAGTAACTAGATATAGACTGTAATTATGTTTTAGTGTTGTCAAGTAGCTAATATGTATGAAACTTCATCTATGTTGTTGCATTTGAATTTCAGAATTTGAGTTATAGTCTTGGTTTAGCGCACAAAAGCGACAAGGTATAAAACTGTCTCAACAAGCGTAAAAGCGCAATGTTTTTTTGTACCTGAGGTGCAAATGATTATATAATCTTTTTATATATTTCCTGTAGGTTCTAGCATCATTTACCTAATATATAGAGACAAGTAACTAAGTAAGGTTTATATATGTTTTAATATGGAAATTACATACATGTACAACCTGAAAGGCCTGATGTAAAACAACCTGAAGCACAAAAATATGGGACATACATGAGGCGCGCGCCTCTGATTCAATTTTTTTGCCACGAAATTGTGCCTCAGGTGTGCTTTTTTACAAAAAAAGTGCGCCTTATGCTACCGAAAGCGCAGGGGCTTGAGCCTCATTGCTTTTTTAAACTAAGGACTTATAGTTATGTATATATCTCTATCTGTGTTTTTGAGTTTTGTTATAGGCTTATAGTTATATATGTACATGAATGGTTGGTCTTTACAGAGTTTATAGTTACTGTTGGCGGTTCTGGCTTGAGAAGGTTGCAGAATTCATAGCATAGTTCAATTATTATGTAAATCAGTTTACGAGTTCAGGAAATTTAATCTTGAAAAATAAAGACTTCCTCCATGATATTTGTTGGAGCATTCAACTACATTAGGGAGATCTGCTACATTACCGCTCCATTAGGATCCCTAAAATAGGGAACAATTTTAGGGATGCAACCGTGATTCCTTAAATATACAGATTCATTATTCATTCCCTGTATCTATTCTTCATATTTTTTTGTGAGTGGGAGATAGGGAAAAAGTAATAGACTAGAATAAAGAAGTATTATTAAATTGAATAGGATTTTAGGAATGAGATGTGTGAGGTTTTTTGTTGTGATGTGAATAGATCATTTACCGTTAACGCTTAGAACACCTCCTGTGAGTCCTCCAAAACCAAGTTACTTAACCGGAATGCGAAGGGTCTGTTCGCTTGAATTCAGACCATATTTAATGGACTCGGGGCTAGCCGACCCGCTTTTGGGTTCACTTGGGGTTTCCGGATCAGCATCAGATCGCAGTTTTCTTCCGCAATCAACAATCTACAACTGGAGCTGCAGTCATTTTTCAAAACCACTTCTTACAGCAACCAATGGTGCTGATGAAATTGCAATCAAACGTGAAGAAAGGGAAAATCTCGCTCTAAACCACATCACAAAATGCCAATGTGCTTGTGAGTTTCGTACTTTCTATAACATATAGTGATATAATTTATAAGTTTGACCGTCTGTAGTTGACTTAAACATTAATTGTTTTTCTTTTAATAATCTTCGATAATTTTTTCATCTTATTTTTTTAGGATTTGGAATTACGAGGAGGCGACATTGCTAATATTCACGAATATCCGAATAAAGGGATATCAAAACTATGCTTAGTGAACGATCTTGATGAAAGCTTACTGCTTGTAGCCTCAAGTAAGTTTACAATCTTTAAATTCTCGCAACTCATATTTTCATTTTCTTTAAATGGTTTACTTGATCTTTATTGCTTTAATTATTTGCAGGTGACGGAAATGTGCGAATATGGAAAGATGACATTTTTAGCCTCAATGGTGAGCTAAATCGTAACTAGCCATCTAAATGAAGGAAATGAAAAGAACAAAAAACAACTTGCTTTCGTCATTTTTCTCCAGGATATGTAATGTTTACCTAGGGTTTCCCAATGTCTGACCAAAATCTCCATTCTTCTTCTTCAAACGGCAGCAGGAGTGGCTGCACGCCATTTGTTAAACTGGAACATTGTAATTGTTAAACTGGTGTAGGAAACTGATCTGGTGTAGGTAAATTGCTACTGATCTGCGTTAAAAATGGATGAAACAGTTAAACTGGAAAATTCCAGTTGTTAAAATGGTGCGTTGCGTATCGGTCAAAAGCGAGTTAAGTGTTTGAAACATGCTGTTGTTAGCTGTTGTTAAACTGGTGTTGCGTATAAATTCAAGAACCTTTATATTGGTGGGACTCACAAATGTCAAATGCAATTGGGTATAAGTAGATAGATGATGACCCGATATGGCCATTTGATTTAAGGATGAAATAGTTAATCGACATGTTAAACTGATGCTGCCACTGTTGTGTGTTAACAGATTCAGCAGCATCAGTCTTAAGTGTTATGCTATGTTATGCTATATATGATACTATACTATACAATATATGATACGATACTATACAATATACGATATTATATTATACTATACCACATGACATTATACTATACTATACGATACTATATTATATTGTACGATATGATATATACTATACAACACTACATTATGCAATATTGTACGATAATATACTATATTGTACGATGTTATCCTACACTACACTATACTATAATATATGATATAGTATAAATACCATGTTATACGATGTAGTATACGATACTATACTATGTTGTATGATACGATACAAATCTTATACTATACTATACTATACTATACTATACTATACTATACTATACTATACTATACTATACTATACTATACTATACTATACTATACTATACTATACTATACTATACTATACTGTAGTGTACTGTAGTGAACAGGTCGAATAAATGTGCATAAGTCTTGTAACGTTAATGAAACTTGTAAAGATTAAGGACCCGGGGTAAAGTTTTTTAGCCAATAATGTAAGGATATATTTTACGGACAAATAGAAACAAGTTTTGAGTGAATTGGTTAAGAAATGTTCGAGTTATGAGAGTTTTAGTATAAAAAATGAAGGCTGAACTGGGCACCACCGTAGCTTACGGTGCCCACCGTAGGCTACGGTGGGTGCTGAAGGTCCTTCTTCCACCGTAGGACAGTATAAGGTCACCGTAGGCTTTTGAGTGCCACCGTAAGCTACGGAAGTCACCGTAGCTTACGATGGAGGCTGTCGCGGCCCGCGAAGGAGACAGTCAAGGCTCTCGTGGCCCGCGAGAGACCTTGTTGCTGGCAAATGGGTTGATTTCGCTTGTTTTGGTTATGGAACTTGTTTTCAATGGTTTTCAAGGCCTCATAGTTATTGTTTAAGTTGGTTTTGAATGTATGAGTCGGGCAGAATAACGAGATTGCACGATGTGTTGGATCAGTCACTGGATCGGATGGCTGTCCAATCGGATGGCCATCCGATCGGGTTGCCACTCGATTGGGGTGACAATGTGTGAGGGAACAAATGGCTGTCCGATCGGATGACTATCCGATCGGATTGCAACTCGATTCAAGTGTAGTTGTTGTTAGGTGTCTTAGTTGCTTTGATCGGATGGCTGTTTTTTGGACCTTACCCCTTCAAGAATCAAGTATCAAGAGTCTAGTATCAAGTATCAAGAGTCTAGATTCAAAGTTTCATAAGGTTCAAGTATCATAAAGTTTCCCAAATAGTCTAACATAGTTAAGTCTAAAAAGTATAAGGACTATACTTGCCAAAAGTCAAAAGTTTAGGGACGCAGGGCATTACACTAACGAAGATAAGCAGGCGTAGATCGAGTCAAAGAGCAAGGATTGTACGGATGGAGTAATTGCACATTCATCCGGATGGAGATGTCCATCCGGACCTGCTCATCCGAACACACCTGCTCATCCGAATGAAACATTTGATCAACTCAAGAACACTCCAAATCACATTTTTTCGATCCAAAATCTTTATTTATGTGAATTTCATGATGAAACTTCACAGGGTTGTGCGCGAATCAATTTCGAATAGAATGATGGCTTCAATTCCAAATTCCATAGGTGAATTGACCTTTATTTTGATGATTTTCTATGTTTTAACGTCAAAACTTTCGTTTAACCCAAAATTGATGAGCTTGGGTGATTCAACCGACTGTTAGATCGATTGAATCGGTACCGTAGCTCTGATACCACTTGAGAATCTAGGATCCGGCGAGTTTGACGGAGCTTCGGTCCTGACACGACTTGTTCGGTGTGTTTATTATAACTAAGAAAGGAGTAGAAATAGAATACGACACCGAGCAGTCACTTATAATCTGGTCTCTTATTCAAATCTTGACAAGTTACATCACCGTGAGACCAGTCGGATCCCTTGAGGGATCCGAAAGCTTATCCGAATGGGAACCCCAACCCCCTATTTATAGGTAACAACCTACACGTCCGGATCAACTATGCCCATCCGTCCGGATGGACTTTACATAACACAACCTATGTCCGGATGCGGTTTCTGAATGGACTATATGTTGTCCATCCGTCCGGATGGACTTTTCTGTTGTCCATCCGTTCGGATGGACTTTGACAATATCAAAACCGTGTCCAACTTTCACTATTCTATACAATATTCAACACACGCTCTATCTAGCTATTCGCACAGTGGAAGACGTACGAAATATGCACTAACATCAGTAGTAATAAAAATATATATAATAGTATTTTGAAAATAATATATATAACTAATAAAACAAATAGTAAAATAGTAATATGAGAATCATTAATAATAATACAAAATAAAATTCATAATCAAAGTTAGGGATGAGTTCAGTACCAACCGGTACAAAAAATAGCGCTATAGAAAATCCTTAAAAACTGGTACCTGTATCGGTACCAAAAATATCAAGGTTTGGTTAATTTCGGTACCCGTACCGGTTCGATACCGGTACCCAGTACCATTTGCTCATCCCTAATCAAAGTAATGACGCTTAAGAAAAAATATAGATATAATAAACATAATATATAGATATAATAAACATAAATAATAAACATAATATATAGATATTAATCTAATAACAATAAATCTAATAACAATGGTGAATGTGAAAATGATAAAAGACATATTATTGTTTTTTGGGCCAAATTAGTTTCCCGCCCCTTGTTTCCCACTTTCCCCAAACTAATTTACTTCCCTCTCATTCACATTTCAGAAACCCTACATTTCCCCTTTCTCTAAACAACGCCCATCTATTTTGTACCTCCAATTCCCTTTCTCTAAACACCAATCGGATGCTTACCCCCAATTGCCGCTTCGATCTATCCGTTCAGCTATCACCCATTAATCCTCACCATACCGATGCTTACCCCCTTCTGTCGTGTCGATTACTCTGCTCTCATATGGATCTGGCCATTTTGCTTCAAACGCAACAGGGGTTTTCGACTTCAAGCTCCACCGGTGAGCCTACATCTTCTTTGACTCTTTTTATTTACATTTTTTTTTGTATTTCATGAGTTTTTAGATGGAATCCTTATAAAATGAGCATCTATATTATGAATGGTATGCAATAATTGTTGTGGGTTTTGTTTCTTTTTGAATATTGGAGATGCTCAAATTATTTGGAATGAATATTTCATGAAATATTGGCATTACCCTCAAGTTATGACATACTTATGTGAGCTAAAGTTATTAATATATGGTTATTAGGGTATATATATGTTATTATTTAGGATATTTATCTTCTTTTTTGTTAAGTTTTGGTAAAGTTTGATGAGTAATTAGATCAACTTTTGGTTCACTTAGGGTTCAGATTTTGTAACTAAAGGTTTTAGAAAACCAAACATTTATCTTTTGATGGACAATTGCACTTGGTTTATGTAATAGAAGATTTGACATCATCTTTGGTTGAGGCTTCTGTTTCATTTTCAGAAATAAGATCTGATCATTTGTGGCTTGAGCTTTTAAAGAAATTAAGTGGAGTCAAATCACTCTCAGTTCAAACTGTGAGTTTTCAGCTTCTTAGACTGTGGGGTGTGGGGCGTGGGTTGGGGCGGCGGTTTGGGTTCAACGTCGGCTGCTCCATCCCGGGCAAGCGTTGGGCATGGCGTGGGGATTGAGTGAAATGGTTGGCTTGTTCGATCTAGCCGTTGGGGGCAGCCGTTGCCAAACCAAAAAAAATCCACATTGTTGGCCACGCCGATCTAAGCCACGCCACACCACACCACGCCCCTAGTTTTTATGTATTACCTTGTGGATCTCACCTTCGCCATGTGTCGAGCAATGCCCCCAACCCAAGCCCCTCCACACCCCATAGTCTTATGGACTTCAACTTTTAAATTGTTATTTATTAGAGATAGTTCGTTTAATTTAATTTATTTCCTTTATTCACCAATTGTAACTTTTGAATCTTTGATGAAGATCCGATCCACTTTTTTTCTTCCCCACTTTCCAAATTTGAAGCATTTAGAGTTTAAAGGTTCTTGGGGTCTGGTCTAATCCTTGATTTTCTTGAAAGTTGTCCTGACTTGAAACATCTCTATATTGAAAAGGTATGTTAGCTGTTTGTAAAGCTAGCGTTGACTAGTTCTTGGTACTTCTTATACTTGGATAAAATATTAAAACGACACTTTTTGTTTGTGTTAAAAACAAAAGCTTGTAGGTTCTCGTTGGTTTGAACAGAAGGTTGTTCCAGCTTCTATGCTAACAAATCTTACATCTATCAAGTTTTCAATCTGCAAGGGATGGAAATGTGATATGCCATTGCTGAAATACATGTTGGGGAATGCAGAGGTGTTGAACAGGGTAACAATCTCTTATATATTATATTTCATATAAAAATTATAACCATAGATATATGTAAGTAATTAAGTATATATAAATAAATAATTAAATAATTAATAAACAATAAACGGGTTGGGCCCGAGCCGAGCTTGAGCTTTAGAAGTATAATTTTAAACGAGCCGAGCTCGCGTCTGAGCTCTCTCAAAGTTAAACTTGGAGCTCTCGGTCTCGACTAGTATTTTGACCGAAAGTCAAAGATATATAGATTTGATTTGATTTAAAAGTCAACCAGTGGTCCGGTTATTGACTAACTGGTCTGAAGTTTAATCAAAGATTCTTAATTTCAGTGAAGGGGAGTGATGCATAGAGAAGCTGCAGACAAATGGTTGGTGAGTGCTTGTTACTGTGATGTAAATATGTGTGATTTATGTGGTTTTTTGTTATTTTAATGACTGCCAAATCCTAATTAAATCTCGTTGTCAATTTTTATTGTCAATTTCTATGTTTTTATTTAAGTTTATTATACGTTACTGGGAATAATAGAAGTATGCATGATTTGAATCTGGTAGGATTTTTAGATCAGCCAATTAACTTTACATATTGTCCTCTACAATTGTTATTGCCTATATTGTCAGTAACTATAGATAGACGTTACAATTCGAGTTGAAACAATTTGTTTTTTGATCTGGGTAGACATGGGCCAGTTGGAAGATAAGAAAATATATATTATTTGTTTAAAGTAGGACGGTATTCCAAATCTAGGTTAAGAGGCCCATTAGCTATTACCATTTGTTTTCATAGTTTTGTTATTTCATTATGTACTAAATGGATTTTGCAACCCTTTATAGTTCATATGCATAATATCTCGTTGAGTTCCATTGAACTTGATCAACATAGCAGTTCTATTTATAATCTCATTTGATGGGGTTGAGTTCAATTTAGTTTGTTAAATTAATCAGAAATTGTTATAAACTTGCAAATTTGATCATTTAGTTATTACAAGTTTATTTATAACTAATCATGCAATGAGTTTGCTGATATGGGTTCCTAGCGGTGGTATTAAAGGTAGGCCCGTCCTTTTTACCCGACACCCGACTTTCAAGTTTAGCTGTAAAATGAAAAAAAACATGTGTTTTTCAAGTTTAGCTGTAAAATGAAAAAACATGTGTTTTTTTTTAAAATACCATCAAAATTTGCCATGTTACGAAAACATATCGTCAAAATTCACATATCATTTAACAATAATACGATCTTCGAGTCGGGTTTCGGGTAAAAAGGACAGGCATAAATGGTATGGCCATCTTGAAATAAAATACATGTAAATAAGGAGGAAATAGAGTTATTCACTAGATGATAATAGGTTTGATCTAAGGCATTTAACAATAATACGATATTTGAATATGGTATTATTGTTAAATGATATGTGAATTTTGACCATATGTTTTTGTTAATACGTATTAATTATATCTTTTTGGACAACTTTCAGCTTCAAAAAGTTCAAGCAGAATTAGAAAGAGAACGAGAGGCCCGACAACATAGAATCCTGTTTCGAACAATTTCAACATGAGCGCGAAAAAGAGCTGGCCGACCAAGCGGCATGGCAAAAAACTATGGAAGAAAAGCTCAAAAACATCGGAAATAAGTAAAAGCTCTCGTTTTGTTAAGTATTAGAATGTTAAAGATCGGATTAGTTTTGAATGCTTTTAATTAGGATTTTTTGTGCGTTTTGGAATGTTTTAAAATTTTTGGAATGTTTCGGAATGTTGTTTTAATATTTTTAGAATGTTTTAGAATTTTGCTGCAATTATTTTTGGAATATAATAGTAATTTTGCTGCATTTTTTGCATAAAAAATGGTTTTATTTAATTTCTTTAATTTGTTAAAGTTTGTCACAAATCTGTAGCAAACAGCTACAGGATCTTTTCCTGGATTGTAGGAAATTTGTAGCAAACAGCTGCAGGATTTTTTCCTGGATTGTAGGAAATTTGTAGCAAACAGCTGGATTGTAGGAAATTTGTAGCAAACAGCTGCAGGATTTTTTCCTGCGTTTGTAGGAATTTTGTCGCAACCTTTAAATTTTGTTTTTTTGGTTTGTAAAAATTTTGTCGTAACATTTAAATTTTGTTTTTTTTTGTTTGTAGGAATTTTGTCGTAACCTTTAAATTTTGTTTTTTTTTGTTTGTAGGAATTTTGTCGTAACTTTTAAATTTGTGTTTTTTTTGTTTGTAGAAATTTTGTCACAAAACTTAAAAAAAAAACATTTTTCAAGTTGTAGGAAATTTGTCGCAAAATTTAAAAATATATTTTTTATTTGTAAGAAATTTGTAGCAAACTGTTAAGAGAAAGTTTTATAATTTTGTAGGAATTTTGTCGTAAAATAAAAATAATTAGTAATGATTATGGATAATTTTTATCATTAGTGTTATTAATTTTAAAAGTAAAATATCATAAAATAAAATACAAAAATAGGCATAATTGTGGAAGAATTGTAGGAAAAACATAAAAAACCGGTTTGTAGGTATTTTGTGGCAATGCTTGTGACGATAAATTTTTGTCGAAAATTTGTGAGAAATTTTGTCAGAATTTTGTAGCTAACCTGATTTTCGACAGGCATATTATGCACGAAAATTTTTGTAGCAAATCTGTAGGTAAGACCAATTTTCTACAAATTTGGCTGTCACAAAGTAGGCACTTTTCTAGTAGTGATGAGTTGAAGTCGCATAAGGAATATAAATAAAAGTTTCCGTAAAAAAAGTAATCTCAACTAATATTGATAAATGTGAGAGGGTTATATAAAATTATAAACACGTTCTCTAGAAACTTTACACACGTTTACCAGCATGCGTCGTACCTACACATGAACTTATGGTCATTTCATCATAAGTCTGGGTTACAAGTATAAAATCATTAAACATGGTTACATTTTGGGTCTTTACAACCTGTAATGTGTATGAATAAACCGTAAGTAAATCATAAAACAATATGTGGATATATTATTTCTAATTCGTTTAATAAATGACTTCAAGTTGATGATAAAATCCATGGGCGTTCCAGCGGGCGTTATTTACGTCTTACACAACAACCCTTTAAAGGAAGGGCCAAAAAAGGGGGGCAGCGGGTAGCAGAAATGGAGGTTTGGGCTTTAGAAGGGTTAGGCATTGCTTATATTTTACAAGAAATGCTTACTTATAAATCTGATCATATTAGAGCTCCCCAGGAATTACTTGGTACTATAATCTTTGGAGGAAGAATACCGACTTCTGAGGATGCTCCAGAATCTTTTCGGTTGTTCGTTCGAGAACTACGATCTTTAGCTCTGGAACTGAATCATTTTGTTAGGGTTGATGTGTATCATTATAGGTTGTCTTTGTGTTCACATGTTTAACCCGTTTCATTAAATGGGTCGATCCGCAATTACGTTTAACCTATTTTTTACAACGTACTAGCCCAATTAACACATTCAACCCATTTTTGACACGTTTAGATTATTGAACTAAACGTAGCTTTTTCTGGTTACCAAATTAAATGTGCACGGGTTTACCACGAATAAATATATGGGTCGTGTTGGGGTTGACCTCTTAAACCCGTTAATTAAACAAGTCGACCCACTATCTCATTTAACCCATTTGACACGTTTAGATAAATGGGTTGAACAAAGCGTGTTCTAGTTACCAATTTAAACGTATGCTGGATGGGGTTGATATTTTTTGTCACGATAAACAAAGGGGCCGTTTCGGGTTGAATAATCCAATCAATCAAACCAGCAATACGACACGATTGACACCCAACCAAAACATGCATGAAATCGGGACTTTTGAAACATAATGAAGAATAGCAAAAAGAATCTCACACATTTATCTATCTCACAACAAAACACAAGCAAACCAGTGCAGGCAGTTAAAAGTTACAAAATCCAAAGGAAGGGAAGTACAATGTTATCCTTCCTCCAGATAAATCAATAATTGTCAATGCAACTGCAAATAACTTATATATATATCGTCATGATAAATAGATTTATCGCCTTCGAAAACCCTGCGACCTCTCTCTTGTGATTTCGCCATCATCTCTCCAACTTCCATACCTGTAAGTTAAGTAACCAAATTTTATTACACCCGATATTTAAACCCATTCATCGAAACAGTATTATTGTAACGGTGAATGATCAGCTGTGTGTCTTTAAGAGGGTCTTATATAGCATAAATGTAAAAAATAATAATCTAACTAGGAAATCAACAGGGATGCAAAAAAATCTGAACCTACAGAAAATCTAAAATAGCTATATATTTGAATACAAAATCAGAACAATGACTCAAGTGATCAGTAAATTAAACAATATAAATTATCAAATGGGAAACATAAAAATCACATTAAAAAAAATAAAAATACAGATCATTTAGTTATATAATTCTATGAAATTTGGCCCAACATGTCAGTGTTTCATCTTGTGAATGACAGACTGGTCAATTAATTAGCCTGCAACTTCATTCAGTTTCTGCAACTATCTTTTACTTTATTTATTTGTTTTTTTTTTTTTTCATATTATCTGATAAATTCGAATTATCTCGAATTTGAAATTCAAATTCACCATCAAAGAACTGAAACCTGAATAACCTGAAACAGTAAAACCTCTATTCAGAAACATAAGACGGTTATGTAATGGTATAATCGTGTCTCCAGCTACTGCCATTTTTTTAAATAAAACACCTTATAGAACCTAAGATTGTGGATAAAAAGATTACATGTAACTCACATTTTAAAGAGTCATGAATAATAGATGAGTGGTGGTTATTAATGGTAGTAAATGAACATGTAAACATTTTCAAAAACATTGTGAAGATTTTCAAACAAATATAAATTGACAAAAGAATAATGCAATGATAAGTAAATTTGGATAATCATAAATTTATATTTAAACTTTTAATAGTAATTAAGTTGAATGGTGTCCAGCCCGAAAGCACCATCGGGAAAGACGGCCCCCTCACACCAAATCGCTCCACGTTGGACAAGAGCTCGGGACTAAGGTTGGAGAATCAGGAAGTACTCCCCGATTGAACCAAGAGCTTGTGAGAGCGCGGGAATCCAAGCGGTGAAAAGGGGTGCGGAGGTACGCGCGGGAACTACAACTTTTATTACTCAAGAGGGCTTTTTCCCATGCCAAATATCGACTAAACCTTTGTCTTGCTTAAAATCATATTAAAAATTTGTGTTTACTTTTCACCTGTAAAAAGGTTAAAATTATATATAGCTGGTGTGGTTTGTCAAAACTCCAAAGTTATCTAACCTATATTTCTTAATTTTTTTTAAAATATTACAAAGCACGAGCAGCTATTTATATAATTTAATCAAAAAATACTAAAAAACATAAACAAAAACTCCTAACTTTAAAACGGAGCATGTTTGCAATAATGCAATTCATAAACAAGTCAAGAAGTCGTTACAGGTCTCATTGCGACTACCTTTGCCAAAGACGAAAAGGGGTGAAGGATTGGGTTTTTTTTCTTATCCTTTGGTGGTATGCATAAATAGTCCATTTGGTCTGTAAAAGGATACAATTCTTATTTTTAAATAAAAATTAAAATATATTTTTACGTAACTAGATCCAAAGATGTTACAAAACAAAAACTATATGTCACAAAGATACAACATTTTTAAGCTAGATGTCCTCTTACTTATAAACTAGACTCGCAATAAATAAATAAATAAATAAATATATACATATGTAAAAATGTTTGGCTTGAAATCGAATCTTTGAAATTGAAAAAAGGAAACACATGCCATGAAACTCACAAGTTACAATGCCAATAAAGGTTTCCCCATCTAACTCGACAAATCCTACTATCCTAGAATAATCTTTTTTGCTTCAATGAAGTATGAGTTGTATATAAACCTTTTGGCTTCAGTAGACTCGAATTTCAAACCAAAATCTATGTTTACATATGTTTATTTGATATAGTGTTATGATTCAATATAAGTTGCATTTTTTTAAATGATTAACCCTCAAATGTCACACTAAAAAAATCTACATATAATTACTTGTGTTTAGTTGATCAAGTTATTTACACTTAATTATAATAAAAACCTCTAAAATGACTTTTTTTTCATTTTCATCCTATATTTCACAACCAATCAAATTATCCGTACCTGCATGGGGTCAACCCATGTGGATCCCACTATGAAAAAGCAAAAACCCTAAAGGAATATGGTTTTCCGGTGCTCAAAATCGGCCCGGCCCATCCCATCCCAACAACACAAATAAATTTCGGGTTCAGTGAAGCATGATACCAATGGCCAATTAAAGTATTAAAAAAGATAGTAAAAAGGACTTAAATGTAAGGAATCTGTCAGGGTTTTAATGTAAGTGGGTTCATGATGATTATGAAGAGTAGAGTGCCTACTTAACACTTAACACCTGTCTTCCCTATCAAACATGCTACAATCATAGGAAACCAGATCTTGAATCCATAAACCCAACAAAACAAAACAAATCTGTGATCCAACATTTCTTATCATAGTCAAACTAAATATATTTTGGATCAAGTGACAATATTCATATGCATGTTTTCAACAATGTAAACATCAGATTTTGTCAAACTGGAATATAGTTATTTTAAATTTCAAGAAAATGAATCATTAGATAGGGGATAAGGGGAAAACCCAGTAACCCACCCGTCCGTAGACACGACGGTGAAATTACGGGTAAAACCCGTTTGGCTTCTTGGCAAGAATAGTGACAATTAGATAAAATGCACAGCATTATTAAGTAATTTTGTTGATAAAAAATAATATTTTCCAGTAATCTTGATTTACCTTGCTAGAAATCTTGAAGTTATGATCATTCTTTCATTTTAAAGATATAAATACCAACTTGAATGAAGTCAACTTTTTCTGAACGGCAAACCACTCCTAAATACTCTTATGCCTACACTTTATAGGATTTGAATCATCCACCTCTTGGATTGAGGGGAAGATCCTACCAACACACGATGTCCCTTTGAGGACTTGAATACCCTAGTTGACTAGAATGATGGTCAAAGAAATGAAATTAAATAAATCCCAACTTGAATAAACCCAACTGACGCCCATGGCATTATAGCCTGGTGGTATTTTGGGGGTGGGATAAGCTTTTGGGACCATTAGGTCCTGAGTTCGATTCTACAGATTATTGGGTTTCTTCCTGAATTGGTGTATAGGCATTATATAGCCTAGTGAGAATTGGATATGATCGGCTGGTTCTACAGGTGGCACGATGATAATCCAGTGGTCCGTCAGTGATCCTAATTTACCGTTCAATAAAAAGAATAAACCCAACTGACCCTAGTTGACTAAAATGACCCCAAGGCGATTTTAGCCTAGCGTATCAAGATGTGCAGTAAGGATGTTTCTTCACAAATGGTCGATTGTTCCCGTAATAGATATTGATGTAAATTTAACAATATGTTTAGACGGTGTATGAGTTAGCGATTCTTAAAAAAGTGACACAATAACTTTCTAGGGTTATAAAAGGCCTAAAGAGTTCCATTTCTAGATGCAAGTGCTTGATCTACTTCCATTTAAAAATGCATATGCAGAACATATCCATATAAAAATTTGTCTGTGTAATTATTTATATGCATATGTGCAAAAATATTGCAAGAAATAGAAATTTTTTAAAGAGATTTTACCAGAGACCAAAATGGGAAAGAGGCCAATGCTGCAACTCTCAGTTCTTAGCTTTATCTTTCTGATGATCTACTCCTCCGCCGTAGCTAAGCTGGTACCCGCCTGTCGACTGAAAATGATCAACACCGCTATTCGGAACAATAAAAAACGGAAGATTCGATGACGCTGATCCGTCTATTGCAGATTGTTGAAACCTCTGAAGGTGGTGATGATGAGGCAAAACCGATGACGGTAAATTGGACTGAAGGGTCCCCCTAGTGAAACCACCTGGAGCAACACCACCGGACGACGACGACGGTGACGTCATTGAAAAGTTCAAGTTGTCTTGTTGTTGAAAGAAAGAGAACTGATGCAGGTTATTATTATCACCAGTGGTTATGTTGAACTGTGGCAGTTGAAACAACTGAGTTTGAGTTTGTTGAGGCTGGCGGTTGTAGAAATATTCCATCGGTGAGCGGCCGCCGGTGAGAAGATCTGTGAAAGATGAGTTGTTTGATATATTGTTGGTGTCCATCTGGTTCAAAATACTAACCCTAGTTGAATCTGTTTCTTTCTCTTTCTCCTTTTCCTTTTTCGAAGAGGTCAGTTCTCTCGCTCGTTCTCGAGCTTTGATTCTGTTCTCAGATCGAGACAGCGAGAGCTCTGACCCCTTACTTGTTTCGGAAGTGCTACTACACACAGGCGACTTCGCCTGTGTAGCATTATTATTACTCTCAAGTTGTTGGCAATGATTATCCTGATTTTCTAAATTGGAACCGGTACCGGTACCCGTACCGAGTACCTTCTTCTGGTTACTTGTCTGGTGGTGGTAGTGGAGGTGGTCGGGGATTGAACCGGATATTGGCAGATCGAGAGACGGAAGCTCATCGATAGAGCTAGACGCCGCCTTGAGCAACCACTCTACTGCTTTGCTAGGCTGATCATAGCCTAACCGGTCTTGCAGATCGTAAAACTGGATCGCCGTGCCCACCGACAGACGGACACGGCGGTCCCGAAGTCCTTTTGATGTCAAAACCTTACTGTGTCTATCTTTTCCTCCTGAAGCCCTAGAAACCCTAACTATTCTAGAGGAAGGCCATCCACAGAAGCGCGCAACGCCATCAACACCGCCTACCACCACATCAATTCCTCCACCTACACCGGCACCAGTAGCACCACCACCACCACCGCCGCCGCCGTCATCTACGTGGTTTTGTACCTCAAAGTTCCCTACTCTAGTAGCTATTTTTTGTGGATTTGTAGAAGTTTCAGTAGTTGTAGTACTACCATTAGAAGAAACCCTTTGGAATTTACTCACCTGTCTTTGAAATTCATCCACCTCCATGCCCAGCTTTCATACCTTGCTTCAACAAACAAAAAAAAAAAATCAAACCAAACACAGCCCCAAATATCTTATCTAGAGAGAGAAGTTTAGAGAGAGAAAGTAGGGGTAAATATATATTTAGAGAGAGAGAGAGAGGAAGGGGAGTATTGATGTGTGTGAGGAGGAGTGGTGGGTGTCAACTTATTGTCCTTGTCCTTTGTATTGATGACTGGTTTGGCTTTTGTAGTGAATTATAGAGACACAGGCATACATAGATACAAGTGATGTGTATGTATCTATGTATTGTAGAAACAGGCCGGAATATGTCAGATGGGAAGCGCCGTTTAAAGCTTATTGCTTTTTCCTCATAAAGCAAAGCCTGTAAAGTTTATCACTCAGAAAGAAAGCTGGAATCGAAAAACAAGAATAACAAAATCAAAAGGTAGGATTCACATCTTTTTTTCATTTGCTATATTATTACTTTTATTGGATACTAATAATAACACATGGAAAAAACTTATTTTTACACAGTGTATACGGAACGTATACCTTTATACGGCCCGTATACATCATATGAAAATAAGTTACCTGGTCGTATACAATGTATACGATTATTGTATACGGGCTGTATAATCTTATACGGCTTGTATTCCTCGAAAATGGGATTTGTTTCAAAGTAAAGAAAGTCAACTACATGACGTAAGCTATCAACGTGGGGAAGGGTACAGAAAAGGTAAAAGATGAGATTTGTTTCAAAGTAAAACGATTGCTTACTTCGGTATGTCAAAGGGGCAAGTTTACTTTAGATTCAGATTCAGGAAGCAGATGTATTGATAACTTTCACTGTTTGTTTGTTTCAAGTTTTGATAATTTGTAACGATGTATTGATATGATTAATTGAATTAAATGCATGTATGGACTCAAGATAAAGCAATTGGTATGTGTTCATATCAGCGTTGTTTATCACCCTGTGTGAGCATTGGAAGCTCGACAAACAGTCTTGCAATTACTTCTTAGGGTAAAAAATGGTAAAAAACGATTATATCTTGGACGTGGTTTAATCTCTTTAATTCCCGCACCGCAAGCCTCCAAGTCTTCCCGTCACAATCGCAAGAACAACAACAACAACAAGAAGAACTGTGCTGTCACCGCCGCTCCACTCATTGCTGTCCCTGCCCTACCCCATAACCAGAACCGCCAGGTAGCAGCACCAGTGACCAATGCACCGCCTGCAAAGCGTGCATATACTGGTCCTCACCCACTATGCCCTACCTGTACTTACCATCATCTTGTTGGGATCGCATGTTAATGTGCGTGTAGCGTGATATGTTTTTATATATATTTTAAGCCATTTTTAACGCTTTGGTCAAGTTTTAAATTTATAAAACACGATATTTTACTAACACTAAACACACATATGGGCAAGTGCACCCATCGTGAGCGTAGTATAGCGTTGGTAAGATACCGAGGTCGTCCAAGGACACAAGAGCTTTTAGTACCGGTTTATCCTCAACGTCTAATCAAATAAAAAATTTAGAAAAAGTTTTAAACATGAAAATAAAAACTAAAAATACTGAAAATAAAAATAAAATAAAAAAAACGGATAGACAAGATGAATCACTTGGATCCGACTCGCCTTTAGTGTAACCTTTGATGATTTCCGCACTTTTGCACTTTTTAAGAGATTATCTTAGTTATAGCAGTAGGCCCCTCTTTTGAAGGTGACGTTACACTCAACCCAGTAGTTTGAGTCAGCAAGGATACAATCCTAAAGGGTCGGAATATTGAAAGATAATTATTTAAGTTATTAATGCGTAATGTGGTAGGCCCCTCTTTTGAAGGTGACGTTACCCTCGGCTAAGTGGTTTGAGTCAGCAGGGATACAATCCCAAGTAGCCGGGTTAATGTATTAATAGTAGTTTACATATGAGGGGATCAAGCTATTCGCACCCCCGCCATCCAATACTAGTGGGTATTGAAGGAGGTCCTAGTAAGCTTGACCCAGGTCCTTGCAGGATGTATACACTGAACAAGGCAAGAACCTTACCATACCAAACCATTCCCTTAACCCCCGACCAGGTAGCCAACATATCTCTATATAGACCGTAGAGATATGAATGGTGTAAATCTTTTATTTTATATAGACAGTAAAATAATGCCAAGACACTACGGACAAATGATAAGAAAGTTTCACCTTCAACATAAGAAACTAGTTATTAAAGTCATTAATACAAAACCAAATAAAAAGTGCGAAAATATTAAAAAACAAAAATATTACACTAAATGCTTGTCTTCACCAAGTGATGTAAGAGAATTAGGCAAACATGGCCTTTGATTGTCAAGAACTCTTACTATCAATCTTGGATCCCGAGACTACTACACACACTCTAAGATGGATGGTGGATGATGGTGGTGGATATGGGTTGTGATGGTGGTGGAGTGTGGGTGAAGTGGGAGAGAGGTGGTTTGCCAAGGGATGTCATTGAAGTGAACCAAGCACCTCTATTTATAGCCTGCACAGAAGCCCGGACACGGCCCCGTGTTCATTGAACACGGCCCCGTGTCCACCCACTTTCTCTTTCTTCATTAATTGTAATTTGTCTGCATTAGCTCCACACGCCCCCGTGTCCGCTGGGCACGGCCCCGTGTGTAGAAGCGTATCTGTACTATCAAGATTTGCTTGGATTCTGCGAATCTTAGCGTTGACCACAGCCGTGTTGAGCTGGGCATGCCCCCGTGTCGGGAATAGAAGCTTCTATAACTTTGTCTTTTCTGCAGACACCTGGACACGCCCCCGTGTCCGCTGGGCACGGGGCCGTGTGCAGCCTTCTGTTTACTTGTTTTTGCTTGGGAAGATGCTGTCGAGGGGTCGGGCATGCCACGTTTATTCCTTTTCTTGTAATTATGTTAGATTTTGCTGCATTTTTGCTTCTTTTGTTCATTTACGCTCTTTTAATCCGGAAAATACAAAAGGAAGACAAAAGCACACTTTTTCCAACATTAGTACTAAAAAAGGGTTAGTTTTATGCCTTATTTGATGTAATTTATATGTTGCATTTTACACACATCACATGTCGATTTTGTGTGCACTACAACCTGTACGGCCACTTTACTGCCAACTGTCGTACTGGTCCCCGCCAAGCTCAAGCTCAAGTCCAAGCTCCCGCTCTACCAGCTCTTCAGGGACAACAAGCAGCTCCTGCTCCCGCTGCTCACGCAAGAGCCTGCTATGCGTGTGGTGATCCCAGCCACTTCGCAAATGTCTACTCGAACAGAGTGGTGAAGCAAGAGCCACAACAACAGCCAGCGCAGCAACAATACCCACAA
Organism: Helianthus tuberosus; assembly: GCA_030545235.1. Lineage (NCBI taxonomy): Eukaryota > Viridiplantae > Streptophyta > Magnoliopsida > Asterales > Asteraceae > Helianthus > Helianthus tuberosus. Next base: position 74,194 of record JARYGA010061181.1, on the reverse strand, counting down.
CAACAGCCCCAGCAGCAGCAACAGCCATCTCAGCAAGTAGCTCGTGGGCGAGTCTTCAACATCAACGCCCGTCAAGCTCAGGCAGACAATAACGTGGTTAATGGTACGTTTCTTGTAAATGGTATATATGCTTCGTGTTTGTTTGATATTGGAGCCGATAACTGTTTTGTATTGTTCGAATTCGAAAGGCTCCTAAATCGTAAACGCATTAACCTCCCAACGACCTTCGATGTAGAAGTTACCACTGGAAGAACCGTCACTGTTAAGTCCGTTCTACGTGATTATACTCTTTAACTCAACAGTCACGTTTTCCCAATCAACCTCATCCCGATGCAGCTCGGTAGTTTTGACATCATAGTAGGCATGGATTTCCTTCAGGAAAATCACACTGAAATTGTTTGTTTCGATAAAATGATTCATTTCTCTCTCGCAAACGGCGACCAATTGTGTGTCTATGGCGAAGTCGCTTCGAAGAAACTACAACTCATGTCGTGTGTCCAAGCTAGCAAGTATCTACGCAAGGAATACCAAGCTTTCTTGGCACACATCGTAGTAGCGAAGAAGGAAAAGAAAGAGAAGATAATGGAAAAGGTGCCTGTTGTTCGTGATTTTCCTAACGTCTTTCCTGATAATTTACCTGGTCTACCGCCAACTCGTGATATCGATTTTCGAATTGACCTCCTTCCTGGAGCAAACCCTGTCGCCAGAGCGCCTTATCGTCTCGCACCATCCGAAATGCGCGAACTCTCGAGTCAGCTCCAGGAATTGCTTAATAAAGGCTTTATTCGCCCTAGCACCTCTCCTTGGGGCGCACCTGTCCTTTTTGTCAAAAAGAAGGACGGATCGTTCCGGATGTGCATCGACTACAGGTAATTGAATAAGCTTACCATCAAGAATCGCTATCCCTTGCCTCGAATCGATGATTTTTTTGATCAGTTACAAGGTGCTACCTGTTTCTCAAATATTGATTTACGCTCAGGCTATCACCAGTTACGAATTCAGGAGGAAGATATACCTAAAACCGCTTTTCGAACCCGATACAGTCACTACGAGTTTGTTGTTATGCCCTTTAGATTAACCAACACACCCGCGGTTTTCATGGATCTGATGAATCGTGTGTGTAAACCCTTTCTTGACCGCTTCATCATCGTGTTTATCGATGATATCCTGATCTATTCAAAGTCGAAAACCGAACACGCGCAACATCTACGTTTGGTTCTCGAACTACTCCAGGGGAATCGACTCTATGCCAAGTTCTCTAAGTGTGAATTCTGGCTGGAGGAGGTTCAATTCCTCGGTCACATCGTTAATAGTCAAGGTATTCACGTCGATCCCACAAAGATTGAAGCTGTTAAGAGCTGGATTACACCAAAGAACCCGTCTGAAGTCCGTTCTTTTCTCGGACTAATGGGCTATTACCGCCGATTTATCAAAGGATTCTCTAAAATCGTTGTGCCACTTACCTCTCTTACGCACAAATAAAACCTTTTGTTTGGGGAACCGAACAAGAGGTAGCCTTTCAAACTCTCAAGCATATACTCTGCAACGCTCTTGTGCTTACCTTACCTGACGGAAACGACGACTTCATAGTCTACTGCGATGCCTCCAACCTCGGTCTCGGTTGCCTTCTCATGCAACGGGACAAGGTTATCGCGTACGCCTCTCGTCCGCTCAAGATCCACGAGAAGAACTATACAACCCACGATCTCGAGCTAGGTGCAGTTGTTTTTGCGTAAAAGATTTGGTGACACTACCTTTACGGTACCAAGTGTACGGTCTACACCGACCACAAGAGCCTGCAACATATCTTGATCCAGAAAGAATTGAATATGCGCCATCGCCGATGGGTTGAACTTCTCAACGATTACGACTGTGAGATTCGTTACCATCCAGGCAAAGCAAATCTCATTGCCGATGCTCTTAGTCGACGAAGCTATTTGCATAGCATTTGTAATACTCAAGCCCAGCACAATCTTGAAGCTCTAATCTGTGACGCTTAACATGCTTGTTTTACCGAACGCACCTTGAAAAAAGAAAGGATCATCAATAACGGCGAACAACTAGTGAACAAATCGAATGGTATATTCCACTATCTAGACCGAATTTGGATTCCCAAATGCACTAACCTACGAGAGATTCTGCTAAACGAATGTAACACCTCGTAAAATCACGACCAATATAATAAAGACACGTGTCATGGACTTTAAACGTGTAATGGATTGACCTGGAGGGACTAAAATTGTCAAACAATGTAAATATGTTAGTAAAAGGATTCAAAGTGTCAACATGCCAATCTTGTGCCTCTGATTGACCTCACACAACGTTCGTATTCTTTAACGAATAATTTGTCGAACTTAGAAAGTCGTTCGTGCTTAAAATAAGGATCTTACAAAACATAGGGGTTAAAAGTGTCAACATGTTAAATGTTACCTCTGAGTGACCTTTTAACGAGCCCAAAACCATTGTAATAATTTAATATTTCGCTCTCAAGAATATTGGATAATAATTTTATGGAGTTTCGATGTAAACAAGACTTTTCGGGTGATCTTACAACTAACCGGGAGTTTAACGAAGTTAAGTAATGACCCAAGGCCCTTAATAGTTAACTATGGGGGTCCTAAGTGCAATAAATGGAAGTTAAATAAAGTTAAAATGGACCAGGGACTGAAATTGCAAAGTTTAAAAAGTTTTTACTGGATCAGAAGGTCCTCGCGGCCTGCGTAGCTCTCTAAGAGTCTTACGCGGCCCGCGAGAGAAGCACCAGCAAGCAAAAAAAATGAACAGCTGCATGTTCAGCCTGTTCCACCGCCTTTGCATGCCTGAATTTGATACCAAGGTCTGAGCTAACAGTTTTTCATGCACTAGGGACACCTGGTAACATCTGGGATCAATGTAGGGACATGTGGTTTGATCTTGATGCATCAAAGTTCCTATATAAGACCCTTGTTTTCACTTGTTCAATTGCACACTTTGGTTTTCACTTCAAAACTCTTTCTCTAGAGCTTCCTGGAGTTCAAGAGAGCTTTCTTCTGTTCTAATCTCGTGCTAAGAGTCCCTGTAAGCATTCTTAGCTTCTCTAGTTCAAGTTTTATTAGTTTAATGACCAAAAGTCAAAGCCATCGTAATTAAGCTTTGACTTAGTGATTAATCACTAATGGTCCAGCCATTATTCGAATTGAAAGTGGCTATGAGTTGGTAATTATGTAGGTAATAAACTCTTAAGAGAGCACCTACTGATTATCACTCTAACTTGGTCAATTGTTGGGTCAAACCTATTAATAAAAAGTCAACAGAAGCAATTTTTACAAATTAATTCATAAATGATAATGTAGAAGTTATGGAACATGTTTTAACACTTAAATAACTTGGTAAATAATATAAGAACATGTTTAGACATGTTCAACCCGACAATTCTGAGTTTAGGCTCGGTTCGGAATCGAAAGTCGCAAAAGTGGACTTTTGCTTTAACTTTCAGTTCTGACCTGATTTAGCTTGTTTTAGATATACCTTAAGGTTCCTTTAGGACCATATTATATTTTAGTAAAACCCTCTGAGGTTATGCTACATGGTTCCTTAATAATCTGAATTATTTGCATGTTTCCGTTAAATGCTTAAATTTGTTGACCATAATGCCCTTTTTATATTAAAACGAGATTTTTGAAAATGTGAGTGGAAAAAAACCTTTATTACTAATATTTAAGTATGTCATAAAAGTTTGACATCAGATTGTGGTCTAAAATAGGAGTTATGCTCGATATCGTAAATTGGAAGCTTTTTATTAATTAAACAGCATTTTTGGCATAAAACTATTTAAATCCAAATTTTGACACCAAACTTTCTACCCAAAGTTAAGATATAATATTTAGGGATTTTTGGAAATTTTTGTTAAATTTTAAACTGATCATAACATAGGGTTCTTGCATTGACTCGGTAGTTGACGGTTATGCCCTTTTTGCTAATAAAATGAGTTTTACACATCCTTTACATGTCAAACCTTTTTCTACTGATTTTATACATTAATAAGTTATTTTAAACAGTAAAGGCTGATCAAAATCTCAGATTTCCTTATTAACCCGAATATCGTCAAATACGGACTTTTATGCGATTTAGGCGCATAGTATGGTTTAAAACCATACTTGGCACCTAAAGCTTGTTACCTACTGATGTTATGAATAAATTTTTATACTTTAACAGTAAGTAAAAGTTTTGAATTCAGATTTCCAAATTTGACCTTTATAACATATGTGAAATTACCAAAATGCCCCTACGGTGCATAGTTTGGTCATAAATGATAAATTTCACATATGTATGATATCTTACTGATTTAACTTGTTAAAATAAATATTTTTACTGATTATTTTAGACTAGAACCTCAGATCACTATTTAACCTCTTTTATGAACTTTAAAATGACCAAAATACCCCTACGGGGCATAAATTGGTTTTAAATTCATTTTGGGCATAATGGAAGGTATCCTACTGATATCACAACATATTTAAAGCATATTAACTTGTGGAACCTGTACATGATTCATTTGGTTACCCGTTATGTATTTTCGCGTTCGGTACGGTTTAGGTAAATAGTTTGCATAAATTAACCGAAACGGGTCAAACCTTATCATTTTTGTTTCAAAATCCAAAATGTGTTTAGTTTACCCATTTTATACAAGTCTTCATACTTGTCGGGTCTAAATCACATTCTAATCCGGTCTTCGCTTAATCTTGCGTTTTGAACCGTAAACCTTTCATTAAAACTAACCGGTCTAAGTTAAAACTTAAATAAGACCCGTTAGGAATCTAATAGGTTATTAAAACCTTCGTTCCAGATTAGGAGCCTAGTAAAAACTATTTGTACTTGCTGATTGAAATACGGTTGGGATTAAATTTATAATTTTGCTCAGGTAAATACTTTTAACTTATTTTCCGTTATACGGGGCTTGGGATACGGTATTATAATAATACCGCTTGGTCGAGTATGAAGTCGTACAATCGGAATGTGATTAAAAAGATGCATAACCCGTTTTAATCTGTCTTGTTTGATGCAATGCCTTTGGGGGGTTACTGACCATGTCCTGGATATCCTCGGCTCATTCATTAGAAATGGCCATGACTTAAGCACGGGGTGTAGGCATACACCTGATAGTTGCGTATGTAAAAAGGTACCCCACTCATAAGGAAACTTCTTGTGGGTATTATACCAAGTGGTGTGTCTATTAATCTTAACCGGCTCTTCTAACCAGGTCCTAAATGGACGACAAACATGTAAAACTATATACAAGATTATTTTTAAATAATTGTCCCAAGTTATAAAGAATATTTATGCCTTGTGCATTTAAATCAATTTTTATAAACACTTTTCAAAAAGAGTCAGTTAATTGTATTTACTAGTGTAAACTGACGTATTTTTCAAAAAGATTAAGTGCAGGTACTACACGTAATGGGCTGGCTACTCCGAGTGTCAAATAAAGAGTCTTGCAAGCTTTTGATGCTTAAATCTGTTGAACAATATTTCTTTATGTTTTAGATCCGCATGTGGATCCATCTTACAACCCGTTGTATAATATTTTATTGTACTTTCAACTCGGTTTGTAATAATTCACTTTTAGACTTCCGCTGTGCATTAAACTGTGATTATTGACCATAATGATATCAACTACGTCACGATACTCCCCACCGGGCCCACCGGTAATACGTGGAAATATCGGGGTGTGACAGGTTGGTATCAGAGCCAACATTGAGTGAATTAAACACTAGCCTTTTGTGTTTAATCTCAATGACACAGTTTGCACATTCCTTGACCTCCGAGTCTAGGCTAACGACATAGGACTAATCCTAATCTTATTGTTTTCTCTTGTTGGTCTCTTTTATTTGTTTTGACAGGAACAAAAGACAATGCCGCCATGATTCAGGGGAAGAAGTGGACGAGGCAAGGCGCCAATCACTGCTCCAAATGACCACGAGGCCGGGCCGTCACACCGGCGAACTCCTTCAGCAACCATGAGCTCTAGTCCTCAAGAAGACTGGAGAACGTACTTGGAACCCGCGAGGCGTTCTGTCTCGCTTAGCTCTTCGCCCTCGTATCACCACTCCTTTGGGCCACACTCAGAAAATGAGCCCAATGATTCTCACCACTCCTTCATACCGCTGCAACGGTCAAGCTCACAACGGGCTTTTCAGGACCCGACCCCGTACTTTCAAAGTCGGTTTAACCCGGCGAACGTGAGTGAAGAACCAATGGGCGATAACCCATTGGGACCCGAAGACCACTTTCCTGGAGCCCAGGATATGGATATGGATGAGGATCCGGATCTAGATCCAGAACCTGCCGAGCCACCAACTGGGACGCCCACGCATCCCATAGAGATTTCTGACGGATCATATTTTCATGGTTCGCCATACAGGGGCCCAGTCAGTTTTGCCGAAAGGTGGGCCACATACCACTGGGAGTACACTCCTTCTTTCAACCCACCTCAACAGCAGCAGCAGGATCCCTCTGAGGATTCGCGTTTCCAGGCGGTCATGCCACCGCCACCACCACCGCTAGAGCAGCAACTGCCTCCGGAACCACCGAGGCGAAGGAGAACAGGTGCACGGATGTCCGTGCGAAGAGGGGATTTTCACTTCAGCACCCCTCAACACTCCAGTGGCAGCCACTACCCGCCACTGTACGAAGACCGCATATGGGTGGGCCTCACCCAGTTTCAGAAGTCGACTCTGCGCCAGTCGCACCACCACCACACATGGGTTATAATAACCCAATTGCTTCATACGCCGGTGCAGCGGTGTATAACCCTTTTGAGCAGCCAGCTTACCCTGGCTACAACTACTACAATGCCCCTGTCGTCGACCCGTACCTCGAGGCGGCCAACTACAATGCTCTTCACCCTGAAGGACCTTTCGCAGCTTCATACCAGTCTGGGTACCAAGCATATGGGTATCAATACCCACCACCTCCTCAACCTCCACAGCAGCTGCCGCCACAGCCGCCACTGATCCAACCACAGCAGCAGCAGGAAATTCTTCAGAGGTTGAACCAGGTGGAACGAGAGGTTCAGGAGGAGCGTAGAAGCCGTCGGGGGCTACTTAAGGGTTTGGCAGACTTAATCAAGGGGAAGAAGAAGAGGGATTACTGAAATTCCTTGTTTATTTGTTTTGTAATTTTTAATTTCAATCAAGTCCCTGCGTGGAAAATTTTTATTTATGTAATAGGTCCCTACGAGGACTAGTAATTCTTATTTTAGTCCCTATGTGGACAATGTATTTCTTTAAAGTCCCGTTTAGGGCAATTATGTACTTCTTTTAAATTTATTGGAATGTTTTATTTAAATTTCACTTGTCATCATATGCATGAATATAATATATGAAATAAATCAAAATATCATTCCTTTTTGCAATTGATCTGCCTTTAAATATTAAAAAGAATCTTAAAAGGTATAACCTAGCCTAAATGTCATTATAGACCTGGCCATGATGGTAAAACCT
>JARYGA010061181.1:40234-66513 GCA_030545235.1 Helianthus tuberosus | reverse complement strand
CTGCTCTGCACAACCACTAATATCAACCACTATATCCATTTCATCGAGCCAGGTCATACAATCGATGGCTCATTTCTCCCCTGTGAAGTCTCTGGGCTTGCAGGAGACGAAGTATTTGTAAGAGCAGGTCTTAACACGTGGCTCTTGATTGAGCACAATCTTCTTAGACGGGATACTTTTCTAATTTGACGAGTGACATCGTTCTTCTTCGACTCGTGTGTTTTAGAAGGGGGCTTACTATGAGCCACAGATTGAGTCTTAGAGCGTGTACCACTTGATTCCCTGAACTGTCTGTCAAGTGCCCTAGTAACAACATTGTCTATCAATGCCTGAAGATCTGCACCAGCTACATTAATTTTGGTGGTATCATTATTCTCTCTCGGGTGACTGTTAATCTCCTCTGATTCAGCCATGTAGCTTGATTGCTACAAAACAATTGACAATATTTTATTCAGAGGTTATTATGGAATCATCATTTTCGATGATTTATTAACCATGGTAATATAAACCATATTGGTTAATTTGTTAATCAAGCTTTTATTTTAAACTTTTTGTTATAATTAATCCCTAGTTATAAAACATTAAGGGTATTATTAATGGCACATAAGGCCTAGTCATAAGGACAGTTTTAAAATTATAAGCCATGATCTTAGAAGATCGAGGCATTAAGGTTTAAACGTAGTTCATTACCTTTTATTGACAGGGAGTCGTAGACTACAACTGTCTTTTGTCTTATTTGATAATTATAATGGCCTGTAGGCACTTCATCACTAATGGATGTTTAATATATGATCATCTTAATTGATGATTTGAACCCATGATTTATAGATCATTAGGTTAAATAAGGAATTTGGAAGAATCCAATATAAGGATGACATGTGTGACTTTACCGAATCACATCTGCCAGGAGTGCTAACATGTTTTCAGATGTTAACAAGGATTTGAATCTTTTTAAATAGGTTTTACCATCATGGCCAGGTCTATAATGACATTTAGGCTAGGTTATACCTTTTAAGATTCTTTTTAATATTTAAAGGCAGATCAATTGCAAAAAGGAATGATATTTTGATTTATTTCATATATTATATTCATGCATATGATGACAAGTGAAATTTAAATAAAACATTCCAATAAATTTAAAAGAAGTACATAATTGCCCTAAACGGGACTTTAAAGAAATACATTGTCTACATAGGGACTAAAATAAGAATTACTAGTCCTCGCAGGGACCTATTACATAAATAAAAATTTTCCACGCAGGGACTTGATTGAAATTAAAAATTACAAAACAAATAAACAAGGAATTTCAGTAATCCCTCTTCTTCTTCCCCTTGATTAAGTCTGCCAAACCCTTAAGTAGCCCCCGGCGGCTTCTACGCTCCTCCTGAACCTCTCGTTCCACCTGGTTCAACCTCTGAAGAATTTCCTGCTGCTGCTGTGGTTGGATCAGTCGCGACTGTGGCGGCAGCTGCTGTGGAGGTTGAGGAGGTGGTGGGTATTGATACCCATATGCTTGGTACCCAGACTGGTATGAAGCTGCGAAATGTCCTTCAGGGTGAAGAGCATTGTAGTTGGCCGCCTCGAGGTACGGGTCGACGACAGGGGCATTGTAGTAGTTGTAGCCAGGGTAAGCTGGCTGCTCAAAAGGGTTATACACCGCTGCACCGGCGTATGAAGCAATTGGGTTATTATAACCCATGTGTGGTGGTGGTGCGACTGGCGCAGAGTCGACTTCTGAAACTGGGTGAGGCCCACCCATATGCGGTCTTCGTACAGTGGCGGGTAGTGGCTGCCACTGGAGTGTTGAGGGGTGCTGAAGTGAAAATCCCCTCTTCGCACGGACATCCGTGCACCTGTTCTCCTTCGCCTCGGTGGTTCCGGAGGCAGTTGCTGCTCTAGCGGTGGTGGTGGCGGTGGCATGACCGCCTGGAAACGCGAATCCTCAGAGGGATCCTGCTGCTGCTGTTGAGGTGGGTTGAAAGAAGGAGTGTACTCCCAGTGGTATGTGGCCCACCTTTCGGCAAAACTGACTGGGCCCCTGTATGGTGAACCATGAAAAGATGATCCGTCAGAAATCTCTGTGGGATGCGTGGGCGTCCCAGTTGGTGGCTCGGCAGGTTCTGGATCTAGATCCGGATCCTCATCCATATCCATATCCTGGGCTCCAGGAAAGTGGTCTTCGGGTCCCAATGGGTTATCGCCCATTGGTTCTTCACTCACGTTCGCCGGGTTAAACCGGCTTTGAAAGTACGGGGTCGGGTCCTGAAAAGCCCGTTGTGAGCTTGACCGTTGCAGCGGTATGAAGGAGTGGTGAGAATCATTGGGCTCATTTTCTGAGTGTGGCCCAAAGGAGTGGTGATACGAGGGCGAAGAGCTAAGCGAGACAGAACACCTCGCGGGTTCCAAGTACGTTCTCCAGTCTTCTTGAGGACTAGAGCTCATGGTTGCTGAAGGAGTTCGCCGGTGTGACGGCCCGGCCTCGTGGTCATTTGGAGCAGTGATTGGCGCCTTGCCTCGTCCACTTCTTCCCCTGAATCATGGCGGCATTGTCTTTTGTTCCTGTCAAAACAAATAAAAGAGACCAACAAGAGAAAACAATAAGATTAGGATTAGTCCTATGTCGTTAGCCTAGGCTCGGAGGTCAAGGAATGTGCAAACTGTGTCATTGAGATTAAACACAAAAGGCTAGTGTTTAATTAACTCAATGTTGGCCCTGATACCAACCTGTCACACCCCGATATTTCCACGTATTACTGGTGGGCCCGGTGGGGAGTATCGTGACGTAGTTGATATCATCATGGTCAATAATCACAGTTTAATGCACAGCGGAAGTCTAAAAGTGAATTATTACAAACCGAGTTGAAAGTACAATAAAATATTATACAACGGGTTGTAAGATGGATCCACAGGCGGATCTAAAACATAAAGAAATATTGTTCAACAGATTTAAGCATCAAAAGCTTGCAAGACTCTTTATTTGACACTCGGAGTAGCCAGCCCATTACGTGTAGTACCTGCACTTAATCTTTTTGAAAAATACGTCAGTTTACACTGGTAAATACAATTAACTGGCTCTTTCTGAAAAGTGTTTATAAAAATTGATTTAAATGCACAAGGCATAAATATTCTTTATAACTTGGGACAATTATTTAAAAATAATCTTGTATATAGTTTTACATGTTTGTCGTCCATTTAGGACCTGGTTAGAAGAGCCGGTTAAGATTAATAGACACACCACTTGGTATAATACCCACAAGAAGTTTCCTTATGAGTGGGGTACCTTTTTACATACGCAACTATCAGGTGTATGCCTACACCCCGTGCTTAAGTCATGGCCATTTCTAATGAATGAGCCGAGGATATCCAGGACATGGTCAGTAACCCCCCAAAGGCATTGCATCAAACAAGACAGATTAAAACGAGTTATGCATCTTTTTAATCACATTCCGATTGTACGACTTCATACCCGACCAAGCGGTATTATTATAATACCGTATCCCAAGCCCCGTATAACGGAAAATAAGTTAAAAGTATTTACCTGAGCAAAATTATAAATTTAATCCCAACCGTATTTCAATCAGCAAGTACAAATAGTTTTTACTAGGCTCCTAATCTGGAACGAAGGTTTTAATAACCTATTAGATTCCTAACGGGTCTTATTTAAGTTTTAACTTAGACCGGTTAGTTTTAATGAAAGGTTTACGGTTCAAAACGCAAGATTAAGCGAAGACCGGATTAGAATGTGATTTAGACCCGACAAGTATGAAGACTTGTATAAAATGGGTAAACTAAACACATTCTGGATTTTGAAACAAAAATGATAAGGTTTGACCCGTTTCGGTTAATTTATGCAAACTATTTACCTAAACCGTACCGAACGCGAAAATACATAACGGGTAACCAAATGAATCATGTACAGGTTCCACAAGTTAATATGCTTTAAATATGTTGTGATATCAGTAGGATACCTTCCATTATGCCCAAAATGAATTTAAAACCAATTTATGCCCCGTAGGGGTATTTTGGTCATTTTAAAGTTCATAAAAGAGGTTAAATAGTGATCTGAGGTTCTGGTCTAAAATAATCAGTAAAAATATTTATTTTAACAAGTTAAATCAGTAAGATATCATACATATGTGAAATTTATCATTTATGACCAAACTATGCACCGTAGGGGCATTTTGGTAATTTCACATATGTTATAAAGGTCAAATTTGGAAATCTGAGTTCAAAACTTTTACTTACTGTTAAAGTATAAAAATTTATTCATAACATCAGTAGGTAACAAGCTTTAGGTGCCAAGTATGGTTTTAAACCATACTATGCTCCTAAATCGCATAAAAGTCCGTATTTGACGATATTCGGGTTAATAAGGAAATCTGAGATTTTGATCAGCCTTTACTGTTTAAAAAAACTTATTAATATATAAAATCAGTAGAAAAAGGTTTGACATGTAAAGGATGTGTAAAACTCATTTTATTAGCAAAAAGGGCATAACCGTCAACTACCGAGTCAATGCAAGAACCCTATGTTATGATCAGTTTAAAATTTAACAAAAATTTCCAAAAATCCCTAAATATTATATCTTAACTGTGGGTAGAAAGTTTGGTGTCAAAATTTGGATTTAAATAGTTTTATGCCAAAAATGCCGTTTAATTAATAAAAAGCTTCCAATTTACGATATCGAGCATAACTCCTATTTTAGACCACAATCTGATGTCAAACTTTTATGACATACTTAAATATTAGTAATAAAGGTTTTTTTCCACTCACATTTTCAAAAATCTCGTTTTAATATAAAAAGGGCATTATGGTCAACAAATTTAAGCATTTAACGGAAACATGCAAATAATTCAGATTATTAAGGAACCATGTAGCATAACCTCAGAGGGTTTTACTAAAATATAATATGGTCCTAAAGGAACCTTAAGGTATATCTAAAACAAGCTAAATCAGGTCAGAACTGAAAGTTAAAGCAAAAGTCCACTTTTGCGACTTTCGATTCCGAACCGAGCCTAAACTCAGAATTGTCGGGTTGAACATGTCTAAACATGTTCTTATATTATTTACCAAGTTATTTAAGTGTTAAAACATGTTCCATAACTTCTACATTATCATTTATGAATTAATTTGTAAAAATTGCTTCTGTTGACTTTTTATTAATAGGTTTGACCCGAAAATTGACCAAGTTAGAGTGATAATCAGTAGGTGCTCTCTTAAGAGTTTATTACCTACATAATTACCAACTCATAGCCACTTTCAATTCGAATAATGGCTGGACCATTAGTGATTAATCACTAAGTCAAAGCTTAATTACGATGGCTTTGACTTTTGGTCATTAAACTAATAAAACTTGAACTAGAGAAGCTAAGAATGCTTACAGGGACTCTTAGCACGAGATTAGAACAGAAGAAAGCTCTCTTAAACTCCAGGAAGCTCTAGAGAAAGAGTTTTGAAGTGAAAACCAAAGTGTGCAATTAAACAAGTGAAAACATGGGTCTTATATAGGAACTTTGATGCATCAAGATCAAACCACATGTCCCTACATTGATCCCAGATGTTACCAGGTGTCCCTAGTGCATGAAAAACTGTTAGCTCAGACCTTGGTATCGAATTCAGGCATGCAAAGGTGGTGGAACAGGCTGAACATGCAGCTGTTCATTTTTTTTGCTTGCTGGTGCTTCTCTCGCGGGCCGCGTAAGACTCTTAGAGAGCTACGCGGGCCGCGAGGACCTTCTGATCCAGTAAAAACTTTTTAAACTTTGCAATTTCAGTCCCTGGTCCATTTTAACTTTATTTAACTTCCATTTATTGCACTTAGGACCCCCATAGTTAACTATTAAGGGCCTTGGGTCATTACTTAACTTCGTTAAACTCCCGGTTAGTTGTAAGATCACCCGAAAAGTCTTGTTTACATCGAAACTCCATAAAATTATTATCCAATATTCTTGAGAGCGAAATATTAAATTATTACAATGGTTTTGGGCTCGTTAAAAGGTCACTCAGAGGTAACATTTAACATGTTGACACTTTTAACCCCTATGTTTTGTAAGATCCTTATTTTAAGCACGAACGACTTTCTAAGTTCGACAAATGATTCGTTAAAGAATACGAACGTTGTGTGAGGTCAATCAGAGGCACAAGATTGGCATGTTGACACTTTGAATCCTTTTACTAACATATTTACATTGTTTGACAATTTTAGTCCCTCCAGGTCAATCCATTACACGTTTAAAGTCCATGACACGTGTCTTTATTATATTGGTCGTGATTTTACGAGGTGTTACATTCGTTTAGCAGAATCTCTCGTAGGTTAGTGCATTTGGGAATCCAAATTCGGTCTAGATAGTGGAATATACCATTCGATTTGTTCACTAGTTGTTCGCCGTTATTGACGATCCTTTCTTTTTTCAAGGTGCGTTCGGTAAAACAAGCATGTTGAGCGTCACGGATTAGAGCTTCAAGATTGTGCTGGGCTTGAGTATTACAAATGCTTTGCAAATAGCTTCGTCGACTAAGAGCATCGGCAATGAGATTTGCTTTGCCTGGATGGTAACGAATCTCACAGTCGTAATCGTTGAGAAGTTCAACCCATCGGCGATGGCGCATATTCAATTCTTCCTGGATCAAGATATGTTGCAGGCTCTTGTGGTCGGTGTAGACCGTACACTTGGTACCGTAAAGGTAGTGTCGCCAAATCTTTTACGCAAAAACAACTGCACCTAGCTCGAGATCGTGGGTTGTATAGTTCTTCTCGTGGATCTTGAGCGGACGAGAGGCGTACGCGATAACCTTGTCCCGTTGCATGAGAAGGCAACCGAGACCGAGGTTGGAGGCATCGCAGTAGACTATGAAGTCGTCGTTTCCGTCAGGTAAGGTAAGCACAAGAGCGTTGCAGAGTATATGCTTGAGAGTTTGAAAGGCTACCTCTTGTTCGGTTCCCCAAACAAAAGGTTTTATTTGTGCGTAAGAGAGGTAAGTGGCACAACGATTTTAGAGAATCCTTTGATAAATCGGCGGTAATAGCCCACTAGTCCGAGAAAAGAACGGACTTCAGACGGGTTCTTTGGTGTAATCCAGCTCTTAACAGCTTCAATCTTTGTGGGATCGACGTGAATACCTTGACTATTAACGATGTGACCGAGGAATTGAACCTCCTCCAGCCAGAATTCACACTTGGAGAACTTGGCATAGAGTCGATTCCCCTGGAGTAGTTCGAGAACCAAACGTAGATGTTGCGCGTGTTCGGTTTTCGACTTTGAATAGATCAGGATATCATCGATAAACACGATGATGAAGCGGTCAAGAAAGGGTTTACACACACGATTCATCAGATCCATGAAAACCGCGGGTGCGTTGGTTAATCTAAAGGGCATAACAACAAACTCGTAGTGACTGTATCGGGTTCGAAAAGCGGTTTTAGGTATATCTTCCTCCTGAATTCGTAACTAGTGATAGCCTGAGCGTAAATCAATATTTGAGAAACAGGTAGCACCTTGTAACTGATCAAACAAATCATCGATTCGAGGCAAGGGATAGCGATTCTTGATGGTAAGCTTATTCAATTACCTGTAGTCGATGCACATCCGGAACGATCCGTCCTTCTTTTTGACAAAAAGGACAGGTGCGCCCCAAGGAGAGGTGCTAGGGCGAATAAAGCCTTTATTAAGCAATTCCTGGAGCTGACTCGAGAGTTCGCGCATTTCGGATGGTGCGAGACGATAAGGCGCTCTGGCGACAGGGTTTGCTCCAGGAAGGAGGTCAATTCGAAAATCGATATCACGAGTTGGCGGTAGACCAGGTAAATTATCAGGAAAGACGTTAGGAAAATCACGAACAACAGGCACCTTTTCCATTATCTTCTCTTTCTTTTCCTTCTTCGCTACTACGATGTGTGCCAAGAAAGCTTGGTATTCCTTGCGTAGATACTTGCTAGCTTGGACACACGACATGAGTTGTAGTTTCTTCGAAGCGACTTCGCCATAGACACACAATTGGTCGCCGTTTGCGAGAGAGAAATGAATCATTTTATCGAAACAAACAATTTCAGCGTGATTTTCCTGAAGGAAATCCATGCCTACTATGATGTCAAAACTACCGAGCTGCATCGGGATGAGGTTGATTGGGAAAACATGACTGTTGAGTTCAAGAGTATAATCACGTAGAACGGACTTAACAGTGACGGTTCTTCCAGTGGTAACTTCTACATCGAAGGTCGTTGGGAGGTTAATGCGTTTACGATTTAGGAGCCTTTCGAATTCGAACAATACAAAACAGTTATCGGCTCCAATATCAAACAAACACGAAGCATATATACCATTTACAAGAAACGTACCATTAACCACGTTATTGTCTGCCTGAGCTTGACGGGCGTTGATGTTGAAGACTCGCCCACGAGCTGCTTGCTGAGATGGCTGTTGCTGCTGTTGGGGCTGTTGTTGTGGGTGTTGTTGCTGCGCTGGCTGTTGTTGTGGCTCTTGCTTCACCACTCTGTTCGAGCAGACATTTGCGAAGTGGCTGGGATCACCACACGCATAGCAGGCTCTTGCGTGAGCAGGAGCTGCTTGTTGTCCTTGAAGAGCTGGTAGAGCAGGAGCTTGGACTTGAGCTTGAGCTTGGCGGGGACCAGTACGGCAGTTGGCAGTAAAGTGGCCGTACAGGTTGTAGTGCACACAAAATCGACATGTGATGTGTGTAAAATGTAACATATAAATTACATCAAATAAAGCATAAAACTAACCTTTTTTAGTACTAATGTTGGAAAAAGTGTGCTTTTGTCTTCCTTTTGTATTTTCCGGATTAAAAGAGCGTAAATGAACAAAAGAAGCAAAAATGCAGCAAAATCTAACATAATTACAAGAAAAGGAATAAACGTGGCATGCCCGACCCCTCGACAGCATCTTCCCAAGCAAAAACAAGTAAACAGAAGGCTGCACACGGCCCCGTGCCCAGCGGACACGGGGGCGTGTCCAGGTGTCTGCAGAAAAGACAAAGTTATAGAAGCTTCTATTCCCGACACGGGGGCATGCCCAGCTCAACACGGCTGTGGTCAACGCTAAGATTCGCATAATCCAAGCAAATCTTGATAGTACAGATACGCTTCTACACACGGGGCCGTGCCCAGCGGACACGGGGGCGTGTGGAGCTAATGCAGACAAATTACAATTAATGAAGAAAGAGAAAGTGGATGGACACGGGGCCGTGTTCAATGAACACGGGGCCGTGTCCGGGCTTCTGTGCAGGCTATAAATAGAGGTGCTTGGTTCACTTCAATGACATCCCTTGGCAAACCACCTCTCTCACACTTCACCCACACTCCACCACCATCACAACCCACATCCACCACCATCATCCACCATCCATCTTAGAGTGTGTGTAGTAGTCTCGGGATCCAAGATTGATAGTAAGAGTTCTTGACAATCAAAGGCCATGTTTGCCTAATTCTCTTACATCACTTGGTGAAGACAAGCATTTAGTGTAATATTTTTGTTTTTTAATATTTTCGCACTTTTTATTTGGTTTTGTATTAATGACTTTAATAACTAGTTTCTTATGTTGAAGGTGAAACTTTCTTATCATTTGTCCGTGGTGTCTTGGCATTATTTTACTGTCTATATAAAATAAAAGATTTACACCATTCATATCTCTACGGTCTATATAGAGATATGTTGGCTACCTGGTCGGGGGTTAAGGGAATGGTTTGGTATGGTAAGGTTCTTGCCTTGTTCAGTGTATACATCCTGCAAGGACCTGGGTCAAGCTTACTAGGACTTCCTTCAATACCCACTAGTATTGGATGGCGGGGGTGCGAATAGCTTGATCCCCTCATATGTAAACTACTATTAATACATTAACCCGGCTACTTGGGATTGTATCCCTGCTGACTCAAACCACTTAGCCGAGGGTAACGTCACCTTCAAAAGAGGGGCCTACCACATTACGCATTAATAACTTAAATAATTATCTTTCAATATTCCGACCCTTTAGGATTGTATCCTTGCTGACTCAAACTACTGGGTTGAGTGTAACGTCACCTTCAAAAGAGGGGCCTACTGCTATAACTAAGATAATCTCTTAAAAAGTGCAAAAGTGCGGAAATCATCAAAGGTTACACTAAATGCGAGTCGGATCCAAGTGATTCATCTTGTCTATCCGTTTTTTTTATTTTATTTTTATTTTCAGCATTTTTAGTTTTTATTTTCATGTTTAAAACTTTTTCTAAATTTTTGATTTGATTAGACGTTGAGGATAAACCGGTACTAAAAGCTCTTGTGTCCTTGGACGACCTCGGTATCTTACCAACGCTATACTACGCTCACGATGGGTGCACTTGCCCATATGTGTGTTTAGTGTTAGTAAAATATCGTGTTTTATAAATTTAAAACTTGACCAAAGCGTTAAAAATGGCTTAAAATATATATAAAAACATATCACGCTACACGCACATTAACATGCGATCCCAACAGGATGATGGTAAGTACAGGTAGGGCATAGTGGGTGAGGACCAGTATATGCACGCTTTGCAGGCGGTGCATTGGTCACTGGTGCTGCTACCTGGCGGTTCTGGTTATGGGGTAGGGCAGGGACAGCATTGAGTGGAGCGGCGGTGACAGCACAGTTCTTGTTGTTGTTGTTGTTGTTGTTCTTGCGATTGTGACGAGAAGACTTGGAGGCTTGCGGTGCGGGAATTAAAGAGATTAAACCACGTCCAAGATATAATCGTTTTTTACCATTTTTTACCCTAAGAAGTAATTGCAAGACTGTTTGTCGAGCTTCCAATGCTCACACAGGGTGATAAACAACGCTGATATGAACACATACCAATTGCTTTATCTTGAGTCCATACATGCATTTAATTCAATTAATCATATCAATACATCGTTACAAATTATCAAAACTTGAAACAAACAAACAGTGAAAGTTATCAATACATCTGCTTCCTGAATCTGAATCTAAAGTAAACTTGCCCCTTTGACATACCGAAGTAAGCAATCGTTTTACTTTGAAACAAATCTCATCTTTTACCTTTTCTGTACACTTCCCCACGTTGATAGCTTACGTCATGTAGTTGACTTTCTTTACTTTGAAACAAATCCCATTTTCGAGGAATACAAGCCGTATAAGATTATACAGCCCGTATACAATAATCGTATACATTGTATACGACCAGGTAACTTATTTTCATATGATGTATACGGGCCGTATAAAGGTATACGTTCCGTATACACTGTGTAAAAATAAGTTTTTTCCATGTGTTATTATTAGTATCCAATAAAAGTAATAATATAGCAAATGAAAAAAAGATGTGAATCCTACCTTTTGATTTTGTTATTCTTGTTTTTCGATTCCAGCTTTCTTTCTGAGTGATAAACTTTACAGGCTTTGCTTTATGAGGAAAAAGCAATAAGCTTTAAACGGCGCTTCCCATCTGACATATTCCGGCCTGTTTCTACTATACATAGATACATACACATCACTTGTATCTATGTATGCCTGTGTCTCTATAATTCACTACAAAAGCCAAACCAGTCATCAATACAAAGGACAAGGACAATAAGTTGACACCCACCACTCCTCCTCACACACATCAATACTCCCCTCCCTCCCTCTCTCTCTCTCTCTACATATATATTTACCCCTACTTTCTCTCTCTAAACTTCTCTCTCTAGATAAGATATTTGGGGCTGTGTTTGGTTTGAATTTTTTTTTGTTTGTTGAAGCAAGGTATGAAAGCTGGGCATGGAGGTGGATGAATTTCAAAGACAGGTGAGTAAATTCCAAAGGGTTTCTTCTAATGGTAGTACTACAACTACTGAAACTTCTACAAATCCACAAAAAATAGCTACTAGAGTAGGGAACTTTGAGGTACAAAACCACGTAGATGACGGCGGCGGCGGCGGTGGTGGTGGTGCTACTGGTGCCGGTGCCGGTGTAGGTGGAGGAATTGATGTGCTGGTAGGCGGTGGTGGCGTTGCTCGCTTCTGTGGATGGCCTTCCTCTAGAATAGTTAGGGTTTCTAGGGCTTCCGGAGGAAAAGATAGACACAGTAAGGTTTTGACATCAAAAGGACTTCGGGACCGCCGTGTCCGCCTGTCGGTGGGCACGGCGATCCAGTTTTACGATCTGCAAGACCGGTTAGGCTATGATCAGCCTAGCAAAGCAGTAGAGTGGTTGCTCAAGGCGGCGTCTAGCTCTATCGATGAGCTTCCGTCTCTCGATCTACCAATCTCCGGTTCAATCCCCGACCACCACCACTACCACCACCAGACAAGTAACCAGAAGAAGGTACTCGGTACGGGTACCGGTCCCGGTTCCAATTTAGAAAATCAGGATAATCATTGCCAACAACTTGAGAGTAATAATAATGCTACACAGGCGAAGTCGCCTGTGTGTAGTAGCACCTCCGAAACGAGTAAGGGGTCAGAGCTCTCGCTGTCTCGATCAGAGAACAGAATCAAAGCTCGAGAACGAGCGAGAGAACTGACCTCTTCGAAAAAGGAAAAGGAGAAAGAGAAAGAAACAGATTCAACTAGGGTTAATATTTTGAACCAGATGGACACCAACAATATATCAAACAACTCATCTTTCACAGATCTTCTCACCGGCGGCCGCTCACCGATGGAATATTTCTACAACCGCCCGCCTCAACAAACTCAAACTCAGTTGTTTCAACTGCCACAGTTCAACATAACCACTGGTGACAATAATAACCTGCATCAGTTCTCTTTCTTTCAGCAACAAGACAACTTGAACTTTTCAATGACGTCACCGTCGTCGTCGTCCGGTGGTGTTGCTCCAGGTGGTTTCACTAGGGGGACCCTTCAGTCCAATTTACCGTCATCGGTTTTGCCTCATCATCACCACCTTCAGAGGTTTCAACAATCTGCAATAGACGGATCAGCGTCATCGAATCTTCCGTTTTTTATTGTTCCGAATAGCGGTGTTGATCATTTTCAGTCGAGAGGCGGGTACCAGCTTAGCTACGGCGGAGGAGTAGATCATCAGAAAGATAAAGCTAAGAACTGAGAGTTGCAGCATTGGCCTCTTTCCCAATTTGGTCTCTGGTAAAATCTCTTTAAAAGATTTATATTTCTTGCAATATTTTTGCACATATAAATAATTACACAGACAAATTTTTATATGGATATGTTCTGCATATGCATTTTTAAATGGAAGTAGATCAAGCACTTGCATCTAGAAATGGAACTCTTTAGGCCTTTCCTAACCCTAGAAAGTTATTGTGTCAATTTTTTTTAAGAATGGCTAACTCATACACCGTCTAAACATATTGTTAAATTTACATCAATATCTATTACGGGAACAATCGACCATTTGTGGAGAAACATCCTTACTGCACATCCTGATACGCTAGGCTAAAATCGCCTTGGGGTCATTTTAGTCAACTAGGGTCAGTTGGGTTTATTCTCTTTTTTGAACGGTAAATTAGGATCACTGACGGACCATTGGAGAGTATCATCGTGCCATCAGTAGAACCACCTGATCATATCCATCTCCACTAGGCTATATAATGTCTATACACCAATTCAGGAGGAAACCCAATAATCTGTAGAATCGAACCCAGGGCCTAATGGTCCCAAAACTTATCCCACCTCCAAAATGTCACCAAGCTATAATGCAATGGGCGTCAGTTGGGTTCATTCAAGTTGGGATTTATATAATTTCATTTCTTTGACCCTCATTCTAGTCAACTAGGGTATTCAAGTCCTCAAAGGGACATTGTGTGTTGGTACGATCCTCCACTCAATCCAAAAGGTGGATGGTTCAAATCCTATAAAATATAAATTGCAGACATAAGAGTATTTAGGAGCGGTTTGCCGTTCAAAAAAAGTTGACTTCATTCAAGTTGGTATTTATATATTTAAAATGAATCATTGATCATAACTTCAAGATCTCTAGCAAGGTAAATCAAGATTACTGGATAATATTATTTTTTATCAACAAAATTACTCAAGAATGCTGTTTCATTTGTCAATGTTCTTGCCAAGAATGACATTTAGATCAAGATTAATGCCCCTTGATCCCCTATCTAATGATCCATTTTCTTGAAATTTAAAATAACTATATTCCAGTTTGACAAAATTTGATCTTTACATTGTTGAAAACATGCATATGCATATTGTCACTTAATCCAAAACATATTTAGTCTGACTATGATAAGAAATGATAGATCACAGATTTGTTTTGTTGGGTTTATGGATTCAAGATCTGGTTTCCTATGATTGTAGCATGTTTGATAGGGAAGACAGGTGTTAAGTGTTAAGTAGCCACTCTACTCTTCATAATCATCATGAACCCACTTACATTAAAACCCTGACAGATTCCTTACATTTAAGTCCTTTTTACTATCTTTTTTAATACTTTAATTGGCCATTGGTATCATGCTTCACTGAACCCGAAATTTATTTGTGTTGTTGGGATGGGATGGGCCGGGCCGATTTTGAGCACCGGAAAACCATATTCCTTTAGGGTTTTTGCTTTTTCATAGTGGGATCCACATGGGGGTTGATATTGCTTATAGTTATAGCCTATAGGTTAACCCCATGCAGGTACGGATAATTTGATTGGTTGTGAAATATAGGATGAAAATGAAAAAAAAAAGTCATTTTAGAGGTTTTTATTATAGTTAAGTGTAAATAACTTGATCAACTAAACACAAGTAATTATATGTAGATTTTTTTAGTGTGACATTTGAGGGTTAATCATTTAAAAAAATGCAACTTATATTGAATCATAACACTATATCAAATAAACATATGTAAACATAGATTTTTGGTTTGAAATTCAACTCATACTTCATTGAAGCAAAAAAGATTATTCTAGGATAGTAGGATTTGTCGAGTTAGATGGGGAAACCTTTATTGGCATTGTAACTTACTAACTTGTGAGTTTCATGGCATGTGTTTCCTTTTTTCAATTTCAAAGATTCGATTTCAAGCCAAACATTTTTACATATGTATATATTTATTTTTTATTGCGAGTCTAGTTTATAAGGGGACATCTAGCTTAAAAATGTTGTGTCTTTGTGACATATAGTTTTTGTTTTGTAACATCTTTGGATCTAGTTACCTAAAAATATATTTTAATTTTTTTTTAAATAAGAATTGTATCCTTTGACAGACCAAATGGACTATTTATGCATACCACCAAAGAATAAGAAAAAAAACCCAATCCTTCACCCCTTTTCGTCTTTGGCAAAGGTAGTCGCGATGAGACCCGTAACGACTTCTTGACTTGTTTATGAATTGCAAACATGCTCCGTTTTAAAGTTAGGAGTTTTTGTTTATGTTTTTTAGTATTTTTTGATTAAATTATATAAATAGCTGCTCGTGCTTTGTAATATTTTAAAAAAAATTAACAAATATAGGTTAGATAACTTTGGAGTTTTGACAAATCACACCAGCTATATATAATTTTAACCTTTTTACAGGTGAAAAGTAAACACAAATTTATAATATGATTTTAAGCAAGACAAAGGTTTAGTCGATATTTGGCATGGGAAAAAGCCCTCTGAGTAATAAAAGTTGTAGTTCCCGCATGGAGGGGGCTATGTTCCCGCGCGTACCTCCGCACCCCTTTTCACCGCTTGGATTCCCGCGCTCTCACAAGCTCTTGGTTCAATCGGGGAGTACTTCCAGATTCTCCAACCTTATTCCCGAGCTCTTGTCCGACGTGGAGGGATTTGGTGTGAGGGGGCCCTCTTTCCCGATGGTGCTTTCGGGCTGGACTCCATTCAACTTAATTACTATTAAAAGTTTAAATATAAATTTATGATTATCCAAATTTACTTATCATCATTATTCTTTTGTCAATTTATATTTGTTTGAAAATCTTCACAATGTTTTTGAAAATGTTTACATGTTCATTTACTACCATTAATAACCACCACTCATCTATTATTCATGACTCTTTAAAGTGTGAGTTACATGTAATCTTTTTACCCACAATCTTAGGTTCTATAAGGTGTTATATTTAAAAAATGGCAGTAGCTGGAGACACGATTATACCATTACATAACCGTCTTATGTTTCTGAATAGAGGTTTTACTGTTTCAGGTTATTCAGGTTTCAGTTCTTTGATGGTGAATTTGAATTTCAAATTCGGGATAATTCGAATTTATCAGATAATATGAAAAAAAAACAAATAAAATAAATGATAGTTGCAGAAACTGAATGAAGTTGCAGGCTAATTAAATGATCAGTCTGTCATTCACAAGATGAAACACTGACATGTTGGGCCAAATTTCATAAAAGTATATTTTTTTTTTTGAAGGTGACTTTCTATGTACTGGACCTATTGGTTACCGGGTTCATGTCGAAGACATTCCCCCGTCAGCCCCGCACTCTCGGACGCGATGTTCGATCGGGCCCCGGCACGAGAGACTCGCTGGGGTAACAGCTGGGTAAAACCGGGTTGCCCTCAAGACCGCACCATGCCTCGGTAGGATACGATCCATCATTGGGACGTCCCACCCCCCGTATGCAACACCCGGGAGTCGAACCGGCGACCTCCAAGGAGGAAGCCGGCCCAACCCAAACCACATGGGGATAGCCGGTTGAGCTAGGGGGCGGGATTCATAAAATTATATAACTAAATGATCTGTATTTTTATTTTTTTTAGATGTGATTTTTATGTTTCCCATTTGATAATTTATATTGTTTTACTGATCACTTGAGTCATTGTTCTGATTTTAGATTTTCTATAGGTTCGGATTTTTTTTGCCATCCCTGTTGATTTCCTTGTTAGATTATTATTTTTACATTTATGATCATTCACCGTTACAATAATACTGTTTCGATGAATGGGTTTAAATATCGGGTGCAATAAAATTTGGTTACTTAACTTACAGGTATGGAAGTTGGAGAGATGATGGCGAAATCACAAGAAAGAGGTCACAGGGTTTTCGAAGGCGATAAATCTATTTATCATGACAATATATATAAGTTATTTGCATTTGCATTGACAATTATTGATTTATCTGGAGGAAGGATAACATTGTACTTCCCTTCCTTTGGATTTTGTAACTTTTAACTGCCTGCACTGGTTTGCTTGTGTTTTGTTGTGAGATAGATAAATGTGTGAGATTCTTTTTGCTATTGAACATTATGCTTTAAGAAGGGGTAAGTCCGGATTTCTTGCATGTTTCAGTTATGAACTGTCAGCTTGGTGGGTTGGCAGGTTGAATTATTCAAACCGAACACGGCTGACACAGTTCAACCTCAACCCGCACACATTTAAAATTGTGTAACCTGGCCTGTTTAACCCAATTTTACAACCCGTCATACTGATTGACATGTTTACAAGTTGATTAACGATTGCTACCCATCAACACGTTTGAGATGTTAGATAACCTGTTTAATTAAAGGGGTTAAACAGGTCAACCCATTTACGACCATTTTAATTAAACCGAACAACAATCCATTTATTAATCGGGTAAGATATCACAACCAAAAACCCGATTTTTATCATGTTGTGTTTTGGGTCGTGAAGGAAATTGACACCCCTAAATTATTTTTATATTGCTTTATAAATTACTTAGGGTTTATTAATATACTAGCAGGGTGTCGGTGTGATGCGGCGAAGGCGACACTATGCGTTGTTGTACTCGTTTCTGGTAGTTTTTTATTCGTATAATATTTATTGTAGCATTTTTGTGGTGGATATACGTCATAAGTGAAGTCATGGTTTAGTCCATTTCATTGTGGTGTGCATGGTTCAGTCAGTTTAGTTATTATCCTGAACCGAAGTCATTGGTTAATGTATTTTATTAACCAAATAGTTTTCAGTTAATCAATTCGATTTATTCAGTTAGATTGACATTTTTTATTTGGTTCGTTTAATTTTAGTTAATAGCCAAAACCAAAATTGGGCTTAAACTTTTGCTTGAAAATACATGAAATTGGAGTGTAAATATAAGAAGTGGATGCATACATACATGAAATGGAAATATAAATACATGAAATGAAGGTATAAAATATGAAATACATGAACTGGAGGTATAAAAGCTAGAAATATATAAAAATATTTCGGTTAATTTTGGTAAAACAAGGCTACAAAAAACTGATAATTGGTTCGGTTTTTGACTAATTGGTTTCAGCTAATTAGTATTCAGTTAATTCAGTTTTTGGTTGATTTCGGTTCGGTTTCATCTGTTTTCGGTTAACGATTCAGTTATTGCTTACTCTTAGACACTGCTAAACACATATTTTCAATTAAAAAAACTATAGCTATAATATACTCAAATTAAAGAGAACAAAATTTTTGTTTTTTGTGTAATTTTTTTTAATAATATTAACGTACGAAGAAGTTATGACTGTTTACAAATCGTGGGGTAGATAGCTTTTTTATAAGAGGATAAAATATAAATGCTAACTAATTATTCATAATCTGGTTAAAGATGAGGGAATTAAAATGTAACTAAATTGAGAGGATTCAAACGTAATTAGTGTTTGAATGACTAATTTACCCTTAATGTTGGGTTATACCTTATGCATTAAACTAACGGTGTGTTCCCGAGTTAAAAATCCCCCCCCCCCCCCCTTCCCTCCCCTCCCCTCCATGTCTTTCCAAATTGGAAAGACTATTTTTAGGCAAAAAAAAACCTCATTTTCCCTCCCCTCCCCTCCTCCTATTAAGTGGATCTCTGGAACACAGCCTAAAAGAAGTTGGGTATGTTAAAATGCCCTTCTTTTGTGCATTATATTATAGTATAGATAAATTGATAACAAAAGTTTCTTTTTTTTTTCTTTTTGGTTTGTATATATCTACATTAATAGTTTTTTTTGAACAATGACTATCAAGATACCACCCACTGGGCGGTTAGGATTGGGCAGTTGAAGACACGGATGTGATGCCGGCCCCTGATCGGAACCCACTGGGTTTCTCCACGGAGGGGCATAAACTGGCTTACGGGACCTGTCCGTGTTCCAACAGGAAACCATGCTGCCGACTACCACTTGACAGGCGTTGCGCTACCACAAGAGTCGAGCCTCTTTGGCGTAACGCGCTGTGGGACGAAAACCTGTGTTGGCTTGGATTTGAACTTACGACCTCCCAAGGAGACCTAGTTCTTTCTTATCTTTATTGCCTTTGCCACTCCACCAAATGGTGACTATATATTTCAAACAGGTTGTAAAGACCCAAAATGAAACCATGTTCACGACTTTGGGCTTGTAAACTAACAATGAGTTCACCGGTGGCGTGCCCAATAATTTTTTTCTGGGGGTGTGGAAATTTTTTAAAAATTTTAGGCCGCTGGCTATATAAAAAAAATTGGTTCATAGTGGGTCGGATCGGGTCGGGTCATGTAAAACAAGTAAACATAAACAAACAAAGTTTCAAGTATAACAAGTAAACAACATAAAAAAGCATCATAAGTAAGTCATAAGTAAAGTAACAACAAAAAATCATCAAAGTTCAAACTCTCCCTACTTCTATTTCTCATAATCATTAAATAAAACAACAAAAAAAAAACTTATCTAAAACATACCTTGATCTTTAATTAGAAGAATCTAGCGAAAAAAAGTGGTTCAACCCCTTTCCTCTTCAGAAATCGTGTCATAACTTCCCTACTCATGGTTCCTAACTTCCTATCAAATATAAAACACTAACACCATTGAAAACAACACTAAACACTTAAAGTCTTAAACAATCATTACCAATCTTCATAATTTTCAATTTTAATTTCAAGCCCTAGTTGTTGATTTCTTGTAACTAACTATTTAAACAAACTAAAACAACAAAGTCACCCTACTAAAGTTTCAAATAACATCAAAACAACTAAAAATTTCAAATCTTTTACAACTCTATTTCTCCTAAAAATCCAAATAAAACAAGAATAACAACTTAAATAATCGAACCATACCCAATTGCGTGATGTTCATGCTGTTTGCGTGGGAAGGGTGGCCAGATTTCACTTTTCTCTGGCGAAAAAACAAGAGAAATCGATTGCTTGTGGATTGTGGTTTGCGCGTGGGTCTAGGGATTGTAGAGAGCGGGAGCCAAGAGAGTAGGGGGAAGGGTGGTGGATTGGGTTATTTTATTTTTGTTCAAATTAGAAGCCAAGAGAGAAGGGGGAAGGGCGGTGGATTGAGTTATTTTATTTTTGTTCAAATTAGAATGGATTGGGATTGGGTTATGTATTCTTTATTGGGCTAAAGGAGTAAAGGTTAAGTGATTGTTAATTGGGTTAATTTCGAGTGGTTAATAATTATATAAATTAGGAATTTGGGTTGTATTATAATAAGAATCAGAGTTTACTAATTTGTTTTTATAAATTCATAAGATTTTTTTTCCTAAAGGGGTGGTCGAAAATTTCCAAGGGATTTAGCCAATATTTTTGCTGGAAATTAACAGTGATTTTTTTTTTTCAAAGGCTGCGCACGCCCATCTTGACCAAGGGTCCTCCCCCTGAATTCACGTATAGCACACAAATTCACGCAATGCTTATTTGCTACATGAATTAGAATTACTTGTGTAAAGTTTACAGGGGTTATGTCTTTCTATACTTTCTGATTATCCTCTCGGATTTATCAATATTAGTTGATATTACTAATCCTAAATTTCTTTTTTTATCAAATTTACCTATTGAAATTGAAACTCACTTGCTTATTTGTTGAATATTTATCAATTTATGCTGGTAGTTTTTTTTTTTTTTTTTGAGAGAGACAGAGAGAGAAAGAGAGAGAGAGAGATTGGCAAAGATGATATATTCAAAACCTCAAAGAACGATCAGCGAAAAACTAACCAACAAAGTCAGAATTACACCAACTATATCGCCTAAGAGACCAACCACCAATATAACCCATAGTCCCATACTCCATACACAGACACCAAAAGACCAAAGTCAATGACACAATTGTAGGATCAATTAACATCTTTAAATTGGGCTTTAGCTTTACTTGTTTTGGGCTTGACTTTTCGTGGGACATAACTTGGATTGGAGAAGTATGGCATTGATCCATAAGATTGAGCCAAGGCCAATATTGGTAGATATACCATTATACGTTACACATTTCCCAATTGTTCGATTAAACACTACTCTGGTTACTGGTACACGCCACGGTAGGTACACTTATATTTTTATTTTATTTAAAATTACATGTTTGATATTCACGGCTCGTTGCACCAGTTGCTTACATGGTCTTTTGAATTTTTTTATCAGCAAATTTGGATCACTGACGTACCATTGGAGTATCATCGTGTCACCAGCGGAACCACCCGATCATATCCATCTTTACTAGGCAATAATGTCTATTAAGAAGGAAACCTAATAAATCTGTGAACCCCCACTTGTGGGAACCGAACCCAATATCTAATGATCCCTGTACCTTATACCACCCCTAAGATACTTACTAAGCTATAATGTCTTGAGCACATGGTCCTTTGAATTGATGACATTAATTTGAAGATGTTAAGCCTCGTAATTTATATAAACATGAAGACATTTAACTCATTTCATAGTTACGTCTAGAGCAAATCGTTTTTTTTCAAAAATCGGTTTCGGTTATTAACCAAACTGGTTTTTTTCATCCAAAATGAAAACCGGTTTTTTTTATAACCGGTTTCGGTTATTAACCGGTTTTTCAAGTCCAAAACAATAACCGGTGTAACCGGTTGGGATCGGTTTTTAACCGGCTTTTGCAAAAAAAAAACGGTTTTTAACTGGTCTTTTAAAACCGGTTTCGGTTATTAACCGGTTTTTCATATCAAGAATCCTAACCGGTCTACAACCGGCGGTTCGGTTCGGTTCGGTTCTAAAACCGGTTATAAAAAAAAACCGGTTTCGGTTTTTCCCGGTTTCGGTTCTAAAACCGGTTTTTTTGTACACCTTTAGTTACGTCCTACTCTTCAACAGGGGCGTAGCTTTCAAGGGGCCGGAGGCAGTGACGGATCTAGAAAAAACCTAAAGGGGCATCGTTTCTATAAAAAGGGGCAGCGAAATCGGAAAAACGTCAAAATTTTCCAAAATTTACACTAATTTTACACTACCGCCGGAGCGTCAAGGGGCAACGGGGGTTGCCCCTTGTTCTATGCTAGGTCCGCCCCTGGCCGGAGGGGGCTCCCGACCCCCCGAACTTTTCACTCAGTAGTGTTATGACGTTTCGTATAGAATTTTTTTAGGTATATACGTTTTCGACCCCCAATTTTATAAAAATAAAATTTACTTATATAGATTTTTAGGTACGGTGACTTCCGACCCCCCGGTGGAAATTTTCAAGATTCGCCACTGCTCTTCAGACAAAAAAACACACACCACTGAGAATTGCAATTCAAGTGAGTGTTTTCGTACGTCTAGGTTCACAAAGTGATGGTCCTACACAATTAGCTGGGAGTTTCCGATCATGGAGTTAAAAGAGTTCCTAGGTCGTGAATGATGAACGCTAATAGATGGTGAGGGAGACCGAAGATGTCCTTGTGGCGGTCCAGTGGATAATAGTGGTCTTCACAACACATTCAATTAGATTAAAATCGATTTGGCAGTTTATATCACCTAGACAACCACAGTATTTGTATCTTTTAAACACCCAACAAGCGCTTAGGTTTGCTTATTATAAATTACTTCTCTTTTTCTGTGTTTAGATACCGTAAAAACCTGCGTTGTCTGCCATCGCAATATTCAAGACTGTATGGTTATTTACTAGTAAAATAAGCAGTTCGTAGTTTGATTGCTCCAAACATACTATTTCACAATCCAATACGCAGATGGACATATCTAATACGCAATACAAAACAGAACACACACTACTCGCAATTCATTGATTCACAGGGGACTTTCAGTTTGAGTTTAATATTACTGAATGATTTTACATTATATCCACATATACACACTCACTGCCCATGTTTCATACTGTAAATATTCACCGTAACGTTTCATATTTTTTTTTAACATACATAAAGTTAAACATACCCGACACCAAACATCAGTCGAATAACCAAATGCAGCAATCTTCTTCTCTCTCACTTCAGGCAAGTAACATTTGCACCATCAAAGCTCATCTATATAACATACATAACAAAATTGTGTGTTTCCATTGCCTTCAAGAATCTTCAACTCCAACATCCGTCATAAAAGTGAACGCCTTTATGTCGCCATGAAAACTGTAAGACAATAATAAAGAATGTAAAAATGAGAACAGTAACAATAAAGTTAAAAGGTCTTGCAGATAATCAAATTTAAAGGCGTTAACGTCTTAAGATCAACAAATATTGTAACACCGGACGCAAAACACAGTACTAAACACTATAAACTGATCATCATTTCTTCTTTAACATTAGAATTAATTACATTGTTAGTACCTGTTGTTTACCTATTTTGTCATTTTCATACTTATTTTTAAAAAAATACATCATTGGTACCAACTTTTACAAATTGTTTCACCATCAGTACCCGTGGTTGTAGAATTAATTATATGGTTAGTACCTGTGATGTACCAATGGTGAAATCATTTTGTAAAAGTTGGAGTTGAAAATGCCAAAATAGGTAAACCATTGGTACTAACCATGTAATTAATTTTTAGCAAGTATATACCTCAAAAGGAATTCATCTCAAGGCAATAAGTTCTCCGTTTAACCAACATCCTAGCAGCAGTTCCATAAGGCTCCTCAAATGCAGACGAAACCCACGACCCATCTGAAACATCCTTCTGACCCGCTTGCTCACTCGGCCTAATCGCCACCAAGGTAGCCCCTTTCAACACACTTCCGTTCGGCAACTCCAAATACGGCGCATACCAAAGCTTCATATTCAACGCAGGCACCAACGTCCTCTTCGAAGCCGAAGAAGCCGACAACGGCTTCACCCTCAACTCCTCCAACTGCTCTTTATTCATACACAACACCCCTTGTCTCTCCACATCCGTCAAAACCAAACTATCCAACGTCTTATGCTCCGAAATTATCGGTTGCAGCAAATAATGCCGCGCTGAAGCTGCTATCAACGAGCTTATCGTCCACACCACGCGCAACTTCAACCCACCGTTGGTGTAAAACGACTCTGGTATACTCCCGTTATCATCTCCACCATCATTCATGACGTTACCGGATGCAACGATTTGGGGATGGATCACTGAAGATGCACCAAGAATCACACACTTATCAAGTGTAGATCCGAAATCTGCCCACCATTTCAACAACACGTCATCTTCTATACCTAATTCACCACTCGGAAGCTCGATTTTGAGAAACTTTATCTCGTCAAAGTTTTTGAGCACTTGTGTTGGTGAATGATGAGTAACTCCATCTGTATTAGACACAATTCATATATAGTTCATTATATGTATATTTTGTATATACATAGTGGATATGAAATATAAGGGTGATGAAATTAGCCTACTAAACCTACAAATAACTAGAGTAATTACACTACAAAAAATTATGTAAAGTAACAATAATTACTCTAGTTTAATTAAATCTATTTGCAATTGATCTAATTCTATACAAGTTTTTCATAACAATTACCTGAATGTTGTTCATCATCACCACTAGTGTTGTTATTATTAACAGATAAGGTTGACGAGGGTGAGGGTGCCAAAATGGTTGATCTCTTAGGACCTAAAAGCTGTCCAATCGCTTGAATGGGTTTAACAATTCCACCAACAAGAAGGCGGAGAAGAGAGGAAAAGGGTCCTCCTCCTCGGGACTTATCGGAGGCGGAGGAGGAGGTGGAGTCATCA
Organism: Helianthus tuberosus; assembly: GCA_030545235.1. Taxonomy (NCBI): domain Eukaryota; kingdom Viridiplantae; phylum Streptophyta; class Magnoliopsida; order Asterales; family Asteraceae; genus Helianthus; species Helianthus tuberosus. The sequence goes on along the minus strand of JARYGA010061181.1, from coordinate 41,821 downwards.
TCAGAGATGACGCAGTCGACGCGAACGACGACGTTTTGGACCTGAGGGACTAATGAATGAAAGCGTTTGGAAAGAAGGGAGCAGCGGCCTAGGGTTTTGACATCGGCGATGTTGTTGAGGATTAAGAGGAGGATGGAGTCCGGGATGAGGTCGAAGAGGTCGAGTGGTTCAGGGTGGATTTGGAATTTGCAGGTAGACATGGTGAAGGTGGAGGAAGGGGATCTGAAATCAAGGAGGGGAAATGGTGGGAGGAGATGAGGAGAGAGAAACAAAGATTGTGCGTCTTGGGATAAACATGTAGACAGAGAGAGGAATCAATATATTGTTGTTGAAGCAAAATGTTATGATTGTTGAAGTATCACTCCTAATTCTTCTTCTTCTTTTTTTTATTAAATAATATTTTTTAACAATAAACGAAATAAAACCCGGCTATTCGAGGATCCTATACGCCTGCGAACGCAGACAGCGCTAGGTAGCTTAAGTCCACCATCTCCAGTTCCGAGTTCCAGTTGTAGTAAAACCTGATTGGAATCGGATTCGAATTTACGACCTATGAGCTCAAACCTAAATCTTCACTTTCCTTTCCAATGTCAATTAAATATGAAATAATAGATATTTACGAGAGCTACATTGATGGTTTAATGCATTGATTTTTTTTTTTTTTTTGGAAGGTGACTTTCTATGTACTGGACCTATTGGTCACCGGGTTCATGTCGAAGACAATCCCCCGTCAGCCCCGCACTCTCGGACGGGATGTTCGATCGGGCCCCGGCCGCCGCGCAAGCTGACTTCCGCCCGGAAACCATACTGCCCCCACACAAGAGACTCGCTGGGGTAACAGCTGGGTAAAACCGGGTTACCCTCAAGACCGCACCATGCCTCGGTAGGATACGATCCATCATTGGGACGTCCCACCCCCGTATGCAACACCCGGGAGTCGAACCGGCGACTCCAAAGAGGAAGCCGGCCCAACCCAAACCACATGGGGATGCCGGTTGAGCTAGGAGGTGGGAAATTTCATCTTTTAACTGTCCGTACTTTTCATTCATCACAAATATGTGTGATTTTTTTTACTAGGTTTGTGAAGTTTATATAGGTAAGAACACATTCCATGTAACAACAAACTGAATCGTGAACAATATATTGGGCCATTTTTATATATTAATAGCATTATTGATTTAAATATCAAGTTAATTTAATTAATTGTAATATTATTTCCAGTTTTCCACCAACTTTTTTCATTTTTTTTTTCATTTGCATTACTGATTTAAGTATCAAATTAAGTTAATTAATTATAATTTTACTTACAGTTTTCCGCCAACTTTCTTTCTTTTTTTCATTTGCTTTTTCTAATTTTTTTTTCCACATATTTTTCGATTTCTTTTTTTTTTTTTTTCTTGTGTTTATTTTATAAATCCCGTTGTATCAACATTAAACATAAATTACGACACCGTCACGAAGTGCGAGGTTAATTACTAGTTTATTACACAATAAAACAACTTTAAATAAAAATTATTTCTATATGGTGCTTGATGAATATAATGGGGAATAAGATAGCGCTAAGCAGTTACATATACCACAATTAAA
>JARYGA010061181.1:0-40034 GCA_030545235.1 Helianthus tuberosus | reverse complement strand
AAAATGAATGTTGGGTAGAAGATGGTGAGGTGAAAATGGTGAGTTTTTTATGTAGGTGAGGTGATTGATTGTTTAAAATAAAAAATCTTTTTTTAAATAATGTCGATAGGATCCAACTGCTACCTGCCACATCCAACGAATGCATGCCACGTCAATGTCCAATTAACACAACGCCAGTGGAATTCTTCAAGATCTTGACATAATGCCGTTGACAACGCTGGGGGACGGTGTGGTGTGTGCGGCGTGGAAGGGCATAAACGCTAGTTCTCCATGCCCACACCGTGTGGTCTAAATGATGATTCCTGCAACAAAAGTAAAGGTAAATGATGAATTTGACAGCAGGGGCGGACCTAGCACTTTACGAGCCGTAGCACGGGTTACGGCTCAACTTCGTATTGGTAGCGTGTATATATATATGTTTCGGTTTTATACAAAGGATACCCCTAAACAACTACGAGGATACCCCTAAAAAGTTTGTAAGCCCAAAAGCAGTTTATATCTTGTGTCGCCAGAGATTTCTTAAACGGCTATTGCTTTGAGTTTTTTTTTCCATATTGGTGTTGGTGGAAAAAATATTTATCAAAATAGTATTGTTGAAAAAGAATTTACCAAAATGGTGTTTTTGTAGCTTTATTTGTTTCTCACTCCTAAACTCATTGGCAAGGCCGGCTCCGTAGGTTTGGCAATCTAGGCTCGGGCCTAGGGCCACCAAAAAATAAGGGCCTCTAAGTTTTTAGAAAGTTTTTATATAGTATATGTATTAGGCCCAAATAAATACGTTTATTTTAAAACTAAACTGGTTTTTTATTGAAGGAACCCAAAATAAATATTGTTTAGCAAACAAATGCCAAGTTTCAAAACCCATTTCGCCTTGATTTCCAACTATTACCACACAACAACCATCGACCTAATCATCAATATTTAGCGGCCTAAAGCCCTTAAATACAACCGCAATCATCGTTCCCACTTCCCATCACAACTCGCTTTCAATTTCTAGGCTATCGGCTATCACTAGACGAAAAAATTAAGGGTAATCACCAGGGCCGGCCCTGAGAATTCGTGTACCCTGTTCGAGCTCGAAAAAACGTGCCCTTAGGCCTTAACGAAATTGGTTATTGGGCTCGCTAAAGGTCTAAACTTAATACCAACAGACTAATAACTAATCTAAACCATAAGAATAGCTTTGTAAGTGGACATATGTTGGTGTTTGTATGGGTCAGGGCCGACCCTGAGAATTCAAGTGCTTTGTCCTAGCCCGAAAAAATGTACCTCTTATGCCATAACGAAATAGATAATGTAAATAATTTTTTTGTCGCTCATTATTATTATTATTATTATTATTATTATTATTATTATCAAAGCCGCACCTGAGAATCTAAGTGCCTCGTATGAGTCGGAAAAAGGTCCTTAGACCTAACGAATTATTAAACTATTTTTTGAAACGAAGGTTAACCTTACTATTTGAAATTAATGGTAAATACAATTCTACACATTTGTTAAGAGGAATTTACGAAAATGGCCAAGAATAAGTTTGACTTACCAAAATGGTCACCTAATGCGTTGATGGAGCAGGGCATCACCGATTTCTTGAACATTCATAAACATTAACATTAACATTAACATTGCTTAATCCTAATCTATGGTCTACCCCTGTAATATATGATCATGTGTCTCGCTCTCGCACAGTAATTGATTGATGTCAAGCCCATTTTGTTTTTACTCTTGTACCAGGTGTCTACTTGGGCCCATAGCACTTGCATTGTTTGTCAGGAAACAAAAATATAAGAATGAAAAACAAGATTGGAATGATAAAGAACTGAATCACCCAAAAACTTGAGGGTAGCGGACTCGAACGCGTGACTAACTTGCACATCAGTAAAGGCCTTAACCACTGGGCCAATTCATATTTTCTTAGCATTTTATACTCTATGAATTTATATATAACAATATATAAATGAAAAAAAAATCAATATTTAGGCCCCTGGGGAAAACGGGCCTCGGCCGGAGGTGCGGCTCGCCCACCCCTGGGGCCGGCCCTGGTAATCACCCATTGCGTTGGGATTGGAGGAGAGTTTATTGGCGAAATTAGGGCCCCTACTTTATATTTCGCTTAGGGTCTCAAAAAACGTAGGAACGGCCCTGCTCATTGGATAAATCCAATTCATTAAATAACTATTGAGCTATCATGTTTTCTTTCCCAAAAAGTTTTTTTAATCAAAATTATTTTGAAAAAAAAAACTTATTTTAAAAAAATAAAAATCTGTATATGATAATAAAAACCCCTACGTATGATTAAAAAAACTAATTCTAATAATGTAAAAATCTGTATGTCATAATAAAAACCCCTACATATAATTTTAATAATTTAGTTATAGCCTTATATTTTTGTTTATGTTATTTAATAAAAAAATGTTGTTAAAATATTTTTGTTTATGTTATATAATACAAAAATGTTGTTAGAGCATTTACATAAACATTAGAACCTTTATATAGTACATTCTATATAATCTAGAGAACAAATAGAGGAAACAACAAAAACAACACTACATTGAAATCTCTATAAGTCCATATGTTGTGGGGCGTTTTTTTTAAAAAAAATTCAAAAAAAACGCCCGAAAACGCCCAACCTACCATTACACTAGGCGTTATTTTTCAAAAAAAATTCTGAAATTTGGTTTTGGCGTTTTTAATAAAACGCTGCACTTACCCATTTGATTCTTGCATTGGCCAATGGGAGAAGAAGGTTAAATGCATGTGGCCACATGGTGGGGTCCAAGGTTTTGACTACCCAATAAGAATTTAGTTTTTTTTTTTTTTTTAATCCTTTTGCATGGGGGTTATTGGAATAATGCTCCACTACGCCACTTTTGCTATAATGCCCAACGCTGACTAGGATGCCACGTGTCGGATAATGCCCCATGGTGGAGGCATTATTTTTGTTCACCACTACGGGTGGTCTAATAGAGAGTTTTACAGGTACTAAGGTAAATCTCTATATTTAGATGCTCATATCCATGCCTCTATATATTTATTGTGAGTGTGTAGGAAAAAGAAAGAAATAATAAAATAAGTGATTGTGAGTATGATAGATAAATAAATAGAGAGTTGGATGTGAAAGGTTGTTGAAAAGTAAACATAATTTAAAAAAAAAATGTGTTTTTTGATTAAGTTATATAAATGGAGATAGAGCCTCCAATGTGAATGCTCGAAGTGGAATTTACTCAAATCGGTCATTAATATATTTCCCTTTTTGTTTATGTTATTTGATAAAAAACGTTGTTAAAGAAGTGAAATTTACTTAAATCGGCCATTAATATATTTCCCTTGACTTGTGGTTTTCTTTTAAATAAAACATTTAATTATGAAAGTATAAGTAAATTTAATAATATCACAGATTTTATTTTTAATTTTTTTATTTTTTTTGAAAACAGGTTTTATAAAAATTAGATTTTTTAAATATTTATAAAAACATAAGTTAGGTTAGATACAATACCATAATTATATCAATAGTTATTTAATGAATCAGATTTATCCAATTAGGTTAGGAGTGGGAAACAAATAAATCTACAAAAACACCACTTTAGTAAATACTTTTTCAGCAATACTATTTTGGTAAATATTTTTTCCAACAACACCATTATGGGAAAAAAAACTCCTATTGCTTTCACTCTTTCAGAAAAACCGGAAGAAGATGAAGGTAATAAAAGGCCAAAAGGGTAATAAATGAAGAGACTGCAATAAATGAATGAAGGCTATTAGTGCCTTTACATCCCTAATACTTTATTTTATTTTATTATTTCTCATATACTATTTCCGAGAAAAGTTGTACCTTTAATTTTCATTTAAATCTATACATATAATAAAGTAAACCAATTTGAGACACATGGCAATCAATGAGACTATCTAGAAATCTATTTTCCCTCCTAAAATATAATCCCTTTAGTTTCATAGTTAATCATAAATTCAAAATAATAATAATAATAATAATAACAACAACAACAACAACAACAACAACAACAACAACAACAACAACAACAATAATAATAATAATAATCCTGAAATCTGATCTCCCTTCACATATCAATTTAATTTTATTATTATTTATCTGTTTAAAAAACATATAAAAGCAAATGTTTATAAATTATATATTTTATAGTAAAGATAAGTTTATAATTTCAAAGTAGAAAAATCACTTTAAAAACATAATCAACTTCAAATGGTTAATACCTTATCAACTTCAAACGTAATCTACTACTAATATATTTAGATTATTATAACAAAAATATTAGCACCATAACAAAAAAAAAACATATTCATTTATCGAACAACCAATTGATGAAAAACAATAGATTTATGAATATAAAACACGTATTAGTAATTAAAAATTATATTAAAATAAAATACTATATAAATTAAAATTGTAAGATTAAAGGAGAGGGTGTCACGTGACATTATTTGAAATTCTTTATTTTATTTTATTATATAATTTGACATATTAAATAAAAGAAAAAATTTAAGGAACCCCGTGTATTGTACGTGTTGAATAAATGTAATTTTATATACCAAACTTATACTATAAATAAACTAATATGTGACACGTATCATTCATTGAAGTCATCTATTTTCTATTTTCCTAAAGAAAAATTAAAAACATCTTATCTTAAATTAACAATTTTAAATTCGAAGATAATACTTTGTTAGAAAAATAGAAGGATTCTATTTCAAATTCAAACTAGGATACGATTTATTATTAATTTAGTATTTAATTAATATAAGATAATTGTACAAAAGAGGTGGGAAAACAGAAAATTAGATGGTTCCAATAAATGACACGTGTCACACATTGGTTTACTTATGTCTTTAGTTTCATAGTTAATCCTAAATTAAAAAAAATAATCCTGAAATCTTGGTAATAGTTAATCCTAATTTCAAAAAAAAAAAATCCTGAAATCTTAGTAACAACTTTCTAAATCTTCAAATAATACATTTAATGAAAATATTCGTAAATTATCATTATTCATGTTACATCTTTTTTTAAACATTGAGTGTCTTTGTAATTTACATCCATTCTATCTTTTTATTTATCATTAAATTTAAATGTAATGTAATGTAATACGTAAATACAATAATGCGTATTACATAATATATTTATTTTTGTATTATTTTTAGCGACAGTTTGATTACATTCTTCTCTGATAAATTTTATAATACTAACATACATCATCTTTATATTAACTTATTTATGTCAATTGGTATATAAATGTATCCCTCTTTAGTTTGTATTTACAAGAAATATTTATTAAATAGTTTAAATTGTTCAACCCGTGTAACACACGGGGAACTAACCTAGTTAATAAATAAAGTAGATTTATTTAGGTTTAAAAAGTGTAACTGAAATTAGTTTTTTATTGTTTATATTGATTGATAAACTCATATATTATTTTTTACATATCGTTTATTAAATTATATAATAACAATTTTCGTATTTTAAAATATATATAGTCAAAACACATTTTTCATAAAAAAACGTTTTTTAAATATGCATTACATAAACAACTCAAATCTTTTTTTAGTGTTGAAAATGAAATAATTTAAAATGGTATAAATTTTGGTTGATATATTGATTACTAAAAGAAGCAAGGTTGGAGAACTCGCTAGTCGCTAGCGGGTCGGTGAGGTAGAGACTAGCGACTACTCGGGATTACTCGGGATTAATCGGGATTAATCGGATCGGACTTTTTATGTATAATTTTAAGTTTTTATACATATATTTTTATACGTAATTTTTTTAAATGGACAAGTTTTGACCGGAATCTGGGAGGTTTTGGCCGGAATATGTGTTTTTTCCGATTTTTTCTGATTTTTTCCGATTTTTTTTGTTTTTTCCCGATTTTTTTCCGATTTTTCCCGACCGACTAGTCGCGATTAGGGCCGACTAGGCCGACTAGCGATTTTTTCACTGATTAGTGAAAAATTACTCAGTAGAGGTCCGACTAGCGACTAGTCGCCGATTAATCGCCGACTAGTCGCGATTTTTGCAACACTGAAAAGAAGTAACTGATATACACGGTCAAATGAAAGTAACGCTAAAAGAATCTAGTTTATCATTTTGGGTCAATTGCATATATACCCTTATAAATTTCATCTATTGCATATTTACCCAACCCAAATACAAAATTGCATATATCCCCTTGCTTGTTAAATAAAATTGCAAATTTACCCATTTTGATTTGTTTCATTAAAACTAAATTATAGAATGACTATTTTACCCCTATTTTAACTAAAACTTCCATTTTTTTATGTTTACCCAATTTTAACTTTTTTTTTTTTTGTCATTTTTACACTTTAATAATTGAATTTTCGTGACTGTCGATTCATCAATTTTAACTTTTTTCTTGTCACTTTTACACTTTAATAATTGAATTTTCGTGACTGTGGATTCATCAATTGTTACGTAATATGAGAATCAATCAATTGTTACACTAGTCATGAAAAACACCTATTACAGTATCCATATCCATGAAAAACTAAAAAATATAATCAATTAACCAACTTTTTAATAGATTTTGCAAATTTCAAAATGCCCATTCCGAACAACAGGTTAATAAATTATTATTATTACGATATATTATCAACACATACATTTCCCAGATGATGACATCAGCCGGTAATAGGTCCGGCCCCCAATTGGGCTAAATGGGCGGCTGGCTCAACAGTGCCAGGCAGCTACCTGCCACTTCCTTATTGGCCAAACAAATTTACGATTTTATCCTGTCTTAAAATTACGATTTTGCCACCAGTATAAAATTATGTTTTTACCCTCACTTAAAAATAAATTTGCGCTTTTCCTCTTAGCTAAAAATTTCCATTTCGCCCTCGGTTAAAAATTATGAATTTGCCCCGTTTAAATTTACACTTTTATCATTAGTTTTTTCCCCTTAAAATTACGATTTTGCCATCAGTTAAAAATTATGTTCTTGCCCCCACTTACAAATAAATTTTCCCTTTTACTCCCAGCTAAAAATTTTAATTTTGCCATCGGTTAAAAAATACGATTTTGCCCCATTTAAATTTACACTTTTACCGTTTGTTTTTTCCCTTAAAATTACGCTTTTACCCTCAGCCAAAATTACGTTTTCGCCCCAGCTCAAGATAAAATTTTGTTTTTCCCCCGGCTCAAAATTACGATTTTACACCAGTTTATTATTTTCTACCCACTTTAAAATTACGTTTTCCCCCCAATTTAAAATTACGTCTTTGACCCCAGCTCAAAATAAAATTACGCTTTTGCCCCCAGCTAAAATTTACGAATTTCCTCTCGGTTCAAAATTACGATATCACCCTCAATTCTAAATTACGTTTTTTTGCCCCCAGTGCAAAATAAAAATATGGTTTCCCCCAGCTAAAATTAGGATTTTACCCTGGGGAAAAAAAATTTGATTTTTCCCCTAAGTAAAAATAAAAATTTGACTTTGCCCCAAGCTAAAAATCGTGTTAAGGATAGAATGTGAATGCTCTAACACTCTTTTTACTTTTTCTTTCGAGCAAAACTATGGTACTGGTTTTTTAATTGGTTAAGAATTATTCGGCCATCGCCCCGCAACGCGGGCGGGGCAACACCTAGTTAAAATTACAATTACAATTGAAATGAATAGTTATTATAATATATTATAATTATATATTAATTTATTAATTATTATTATTTTGTTTACTTTCTAAGTTGGATAAGCTTGATGTCAATCAATACTGGTATCGAAAATACCGGTACAGTCCGGTTCATTATCGGTACATGAAGGTAAAAATCGATACCAGCCTGATACAGAAAACGCCAAAAGTCGGTACCGGATTGAGTTTGAAAATCTTTTAGTTCGGGAAATTCGGTACTGCTACACGGTACCATTTGCTCATCCCTGATCAGAGCTCCGTGGCAACCGATACCGAAAATACCGGTTACGGTACCGGTATATGAAGGTAAAAATCGGTAGCGAACCGGTACTAGAAACGCCAAAAGTCGGTACCGAATTGGTACTTAGAATCCTTCTATTTGGGAAATTCGGTACCGGTACCCAATATTATTTGCTCATCTTTGACCCATGGGCGGACCTAGCCTTTGGTCAGGGTGGGCGGCCGCACCTCTTGAAAAAAAATATTTAGTGTATATTTTAGGCAAAAAACCCGATCGCACCCCTTGAAAATATGGTCGAACACCTCATCCGCACCCCTAGCAAAAAATTTCTGGGTCCGCCACTGCTTTGACCACGGGTTTGATACGAACAACATCATTAACATACAACTTTTTTTGTTGATTTTCTTTCGATTATTTTTTACAGTTTTTTACATTTTCTTTTTATTCTTGTTAGGGGTTCCGTGTGCAACGCGCTCGTAGTGATTTTAAAACACATGTAAACACAGACTAAATAACAAAAGAAGTTCGCCGCAACGCGGCTAGGGTGATAAACCTAGTTATTTTAATGGCCAATGTCAAAACACCCATTGCAATTGCAGCAGCAATGACAAAACACCCATTACGAAAAATAGGTTCATATGATATACTATTTAAATAATCAGCTTTCTCTACATAATGGAATTGACTACAAAATCAAACAGCCTAGAACCAGAGCCTAAAGATCGAAATGCTCAGAGGAAGCTAAAATGTTTTGAATCTGAAAGCAATCGGTGAGATAATTGTTAATAGGGTTTTTGGTTTTAAAGGGGCAATCTTGTCTTTATCTAAAATGTTAATAAGGGAGGGGATATATGCAATTTTGGTTTTGCATTGGGTAAATATGCAATTAATGGTGTTTTTAAGGGGAAATATGCAATTCTCCCTATCATTTTTGTGTTTATTGTGCATTGATTGTTAAAAAAAAGGTTGACACATGATTGTGAATACAAACACAAAATACAAGTCAGATCATCCACTTAAAATGTTTTTTCACCACTTTCTGAACTAGTAGCGGGAGCTTGAACGAAAACTCGGTGGGGGTCGTACTCTAAAAAATCTAATATTTTACATTAAAATAAAATTTCAGCAAAATTAACACTACGAACGAAAATTCGATGGGGCCGGGGTGTCACACCCTGGCTTTGCGGAAGCGTGGTTAATTTGGTGTGACTTCTTAATACCATAGCTTAATCACAACAAGCTATATGAAATAAAAACCATGCAAGATCATCCATAGATTTAAGTTTTAAAACCGAAGTAACATAACATTGTCTTAGGGACTACAATACCAAAACATAAAACATTGTTTTGAAAGTCATAAACATCAACATGAATAAAACGCAGTTTAAGATTTGTGACTCGTCCAGGAAAAAGTCACATTTCCTAAACCGGGATGACCTCGGAACCCATATGCAGCGGGAAGACACAACATACCGCGCCAGATCTTTAATTCCCTGAAATACATGTAAGTTGAAAAATCAACAATAATGTTGAGCGAGTTCATGTGTAAGTGAGTAAATAAACCTTTGTATGTATAAAAACCCTGGTATGTAGCAAATAAGGAAAAAGAGATCACCAATGGTTTGCAAGGCCATTGATATGTGTGAAGTGCAAGTAGGAAGACTCAAACCTAGCAGATTTATGCGTTGGGTACAAAGTCACCCCGAGGTCCGTTCTGTTTGGGCCTGGGGCTGGGCTCGCTACACCCAGATAGATCTACCGCTCCTGCCCCTCGGTCCTACCCTGAGGATTAATGGCCTCAAGTTTCTGCCTACCCACTCACATGATCTGAATAATAACCCTCCTTACGCTAACCATACCATGTAAAAGTACTCGTAATCATAGTAACATGTATTTCACCCCCGCAGTTTAGAAAACTGAAAACAGTTAGAGAAAAGGGGGACTTGAACTCACAGTGGTGCGTCTCTACCAAGTATATCCCTGATCAAGCAGCTGTGCGACGACCTACACGTACTAAATCTATTAGACGGACGGCCGTGCCTTAGCTTAAGGTTTAAGTTTTTGGGAAATAGTTAGACAACTATTTCGTGTTTATATTTTTGTAAATACTTGGTAATTATTCTCCTTCCCAAGGATGGGGGATTTAATACATGCGTGTTCGTAAAATTCGAAATACATTATTAAGTCTCACTTAATATATTTTATTTCAAAAATATAAATATTCTTCCCAAATTAATATTTTGACAAAAATACGCGCTCATAAGTATTTTCCGAAATGCGTAAGTTACGTTTTAAAGATCAGGTGGTAATAATTATACCGTTGTAACTTATTATTAATTATGAAGGCGTATGCATTATTTCTGGAATCATTAGTACTTGGTAATATTATTTTTACTCTAAAAATAATATCCGTATATTTCACAAAATAATCATAAACATTTTACAAGTGATGCTATGAAAAACATATATTCTAAATATATATATTTCAGGTTATATTTTGTGAAAATCCCACCTCCGACACTTTGTAAATAAAGTTATGGCGAAATTTACATTTTGAAAACAAGTCAAAAATATATCTACAACACTTGTAGTGAAAATATTTCCAAGTGTTAGGTTTTTAGAAAAATTTCGCCAGAGTTTCCCCTGTAATTGGAGGTGGCCACGCTTTCAAGCGTATCGTTTTCTTTTATTATTCAAATCAACAATTTCCTTATTCTCAATAACAACTTTCCAAAACATCAATTAGTCAAAATATATATATAAATCGCAAAAATTACATGAACTTGTGGTTTATCCAAAAATGCGTGATAAATCCCACTATTTTTAGTGGATCTTTGCAATAATCTACTTGGTTTCGTAAAAGCCTCGTTTTTAAAGAAATCCCATCTTTACAACTTCTTGTAAAATTTGACAAAACTAGTTCTTTGTCGAAACTTAGTGTTACACAAGTATTTACACACTTGTGTGTTTGCTAAAATCATTCTTGTTTATGAAAGATCCGTCTTTAAAAGTATGTTTTCTCTTGACACGTGGTCCTTTGAAAATACCGTTTGTAGATCCGTAGATCTACTAGTTTTAAACACTATTTCGTAAGTAAAGTCGATTTTACACAAGTTCATGTTTAGTGTGTGGTAGAGTTTCATCATTTAACCCTTTGTACACTTAAACAAACTCTATGTCATGATCCATGATCACGACTAATCCGGGTTAGATGATGATCCGAGCTACCACATCATAGATCGGCACTAAATAATCACACAAAACAAATCTTACAAGATTTACACAACCCTTGTGCTATTAACCAACATTTTTAACATTTTAGTAAACATTTAGCATGTCTTCTTGTATGTTCATAGATTTTAACCTAAAAAGTTCTTTTTAACCACTTTAAAATAGATCGAGAGTGTGTTTATAGCAACTTACTACTAGCTCGAGGCTAGGGAAGAAACAAGTCGAAGAATGAGTGGATAAAAGCAATAGGGTGAGGTCCTTCGCGTTCCGAATGCACCAAGCTTCTTTGTATGAGATCCTTAACACTTGTATACCCTTGGAATAGCTTGATCAAGATCGAAAGGTGGCGGTGGGGGTGCTTGTGTCTTCGGCCGAGAGTGAAAGAGAGGGAGAGAGAGTGTGTTTTGTGTTGGTTAAGTGTGAAATGAATATGATGTGCTAATGCTTATACTTATAGACAAAACCTAATGCAATTAACCAATGGTTCTTATGTCTAATTGATATTAGACAAAGATGATTTAAATAATCATCAAAGTACAAAGGGTGTCCCCCTTGGGGACGGTTCGGTTAGAGAGGGGGGGGGGGGGGTCTTGGTTCAATTTCAACTATATAGTTAGGACTTAGCTAGATGATTAGGAAATTAATCCGGTTACTAGCGTGTAGTAAGTTGTGACGGGTGTTAGGGTATTCGGGGACCCTAACTGGTTCAGAAAAAGAAAAACAGTGTTGTTGGCAATATTTTTATGTTCCGGGTAAAGTCCGGTTGTTCGGTTGGATAGAGACCCGTTAAAGTGCTTAACAAAGCTTTAAAGTGTCGTTATTATTATTTTTAGTGACACAACTTATTCCCGACACTTTGGAAAGTGTCTAGTAACATTTTTCTCATGTTTTGGCACTTTATTAGGTAGCTTAATGCTGAATTTTTATTTAAAGTGCTGGATTTTGTACTTAAAGTACGTTTTAGGCACATCCGGTCACTGTAATCTCATTCCTAGTGACGCAGTTCTACAACTCTTATATCCCTACACTCACCACTAGTGTAGCAAACTATCTCAGGCTCTTACAGGCCATAGAGGCAGTACCTGCCTGGTGCTAGTTATGACAGCACGTTTATTAGGTTATCCGTTCATTGTGCTACTGTGCTTTTGGTGCATCAAGGTTGTCACAAAGGTGCTGTAAGCAAAACATGGAGTGACAGCAAGTAAAGTATGATGCAAGTAAGTACATGTATCAGTATTCAAGTAGCAGTTTATCCACAAGTTCAAGTAAGCACAGTAATTAAGCAGTAATTAATTATTAATTAAGTCGTACGGATACCTGGTTTAGTGAGGGTGGGCACCACGGGGCCTAAAGGAAGCTACGCCCCTTGCCTGAACGTATGAAAAAATTATCCGTTTTATGTATGTAGGTAAAAAAAATTTTGAGGCTGCCCGTGAATTTTTCTTTTAGATTCGTCACTACAGATTTGACAACTTTTAGATATAAAGGATCGTACCATTCAATTTTTAGAAAACGTAAAGGACCTTTTAGATTCCAACCTGCCTCTAGGTAGAAACTGTTTCGTTTTGTGTTACCCATATATTTCATCTGCTTCTTTGCTACTCACAAGTGCATTATGGCTTCAGGCAATCAGAATGTGTTGATTTTTGAGAAGACACCAGAACAAGAACAAGAGGAACTCACATCAGCTGCTGCTCCCCTCACAGCTTTCAACTTTCCAGCAACCATCTTCAACCGTGAGGCTGCCATCAACGCAGGCTTCACTCACAAAATCTTTCTCAAGCTTGTCCAAACTGTTGCTCGTTTCAAGGACGGTGATCAACTCCCACAGGTTGTGAGTCTTGGGGTTAAGCAGAACATCTTCACGATTCACACCATGTGTGATTTGAAGCAGTTTGTTGCTTTTTCAAGGTTCCTCAAGTCTAAGGAGGGTCAGGATGCTATTGTAGGGATTAATAAGCATGCTAAGTTAAAGAAGCGAGCTGCTGGGGTTTTCGAGCCGTCTGATGTGGCTTTGGAGACTCTTCTTCAGATGCAGAGGCAGGATTACTCTCGAGTCTTGAAGTCTGAGATGTTGGAGTATGCTAAGAAGATTGCGGATTTGAAGATGGAGATCCGTCGTCTTCAGGAGAGGATGGAGCTTCGTAAGGAGGAGGTTATTGCAGCTTTTGTTCCTGCGTCTGTTCAGGCGAAAATGGCTCAGGGTGGGCAGGATTATGCTATAAATAATAATGGTCAGTTGGGGAAAATGGCAAGGGATATTGAGTTTGTAAAGGAGGGTGAGAATTCGAAGATGTTGTTTGAGTATGCCAAATCGAAGTTGTTGTCCTTTCGGGAGCAATATGATGTCAAGGGAGAGAGGAATCTGAAGAATCTTCTGGCTTCAGCAGGTGCAGGAGAGATTGTAGACCAGGCGCAAGCCCTTGGGCTCTATAAGCCCCGTGGGGTTACCCCAGAACCATCCGCTGGAGGGGGTGGTCGACAAGGATGTGCTAAGAAGAAAAGAGCAGCTGGGGATAAGGATCTTCAACAATGATGCAACACCAGGCCCTTTTCCCCGGTCTTTTGGTATTAAGAAAAAGTATTAAGACGGTTTTGCTCAGGGAAGGCTAGCAGCTTTTGGTATGATTTGGGACTACACCATGTAAAACTAAAGATTTAATATGATTTCTTTCAAGAAAAAGTTTTAAATACAATAGTCCTTAACATGCGATGCGTATGATATTAAATACGCATGCTATAAAATTCAAATCCTAATCACGCATGAACAATATATAACATACGTGATTAGGGTTTACTCCATGCGTGATTTTCTGATTTGTCTATGCGTGATTATATGATTTGTTCATGCGTGATTATATGGTTTTGTTCATACGTGATTAGGGTTTGAATTGTATAACATGCGTGATTTAATATTGTATGCATCGCACGTTTTCTTTCAAAAGGGCACAAGTTCGCCATTGTATTTCTTTCCTCGTCAAATTGTCTTCGTGCTCTAACAACAGCTGCGTTGATCGCCACTCAAAGCGGCCGGAAAACAACTGCACTAGGTAATGATGAGGGGTCAAACTCAAAGAAAACGACAATTATTGATGAAAACAACTCCACTAGTTCCACCCCTACCTATTACCTTATATCTTAAAAACCAATGTCGGTGGTTTTTACCCTTTTGGTCCTGTGTTTACTTACACTTTCACCCTTCTGCTTTTATTGGTTTGTTTGCCCTAGTCCTTCACCGACAAAGATTAGTCCAAGTACTATGAGAAATTGCGAAGTGTCTTAGTATATAAAAAAATCAATTGTGATTTTTATTCAAATGTCTTTGGAAATTGATGTTCTTGCGTTTGTGTAATCTGGGCGTGATTGTTAATCTCTGGTGTAGATGACCGGCGAGGGCCGCATCTGCGGCCACGATTGTTTACTCCAGAGACCCAAGACTACTTCTAACGACGGTCCGGCAGACCTGTCTCCTTCTGCATGTCACATATCCAATGGATCGAAAGGTTACAAGTGCTTTTTCAAGGTGATCTACCGACGATTACCATAATTGACTTCCCGAAGACGGCAGACTACGCATGGCGGCGGCTAATACCACAAGATCTAGTTCCATATAATTAGACTACTAACCTACCTTATACTAAATGGGTTCTTATCCTTGTGTCGCCGGGGTTATTTAGTGTTGCATTATTTGGAAGGACTTTCATATGAGAGTATGAGAGTAAATATAACCGAACTAGTCATGGTCGTCATAGAGAAGGGATTTATTAGACTAGTAAATATGGGTTCTTTGACACGAATATAATATGGGTTTTAGAAGCAGTAAGGCTTCTTAGATAACATACACTTCGGGTAGAATTTTGTAGTTTTATAGGGTTGATTCTTTGTGAAAATCTACACAATTTTGTGGTGTGTGAAACTGTATCAAGTCTTGCATGATGCTCAAATGTATAGTAAAATATGCTATAATTACTCTTCATTCCTCCTTGCATCTCAAATAATCAAATGGGTTTAAGACCCATTCGAAGTTTTATGTTTACTCCATATAACCTCATGTATTCATTTTGTCCGTACATCTGAATTACTAGTCTAATAAATCCCTTCTCTAAAAACAACACATCCGTCACTCGAAATTTT
Organism: Helianthus tuberosus; assembly: GCA_030545235.1. Taxonomy (NCBI): domain Eukaryota; kingdom Viridiplantae; phylum Streptophyta; class Magnoliopsida; order Asterales; family Asteraceae; genus Helianthus; species Helianthus tuberosus. The sequence goes on along the minus strand of JARYGA010061181.1, from coordinate 24,763 downwards.
AGCGAACAAACACCACCATGTCAACCCCCGACCCAATTCATACTATAGACTGAACTTGCCCAACCCACCCATCTTGGCATCTCTTTAAGAACCTTCAACATGAAATGCAAACGGCTCACGGTCATGGAAAACATATTCGTCAAGCGTAACTCGTTTATAAAGTACAACTTTCATATCTCGTATTTATGTGTCACAAGACAAAACGCATAAAATAAAAATATAAAAGGAGAACACATCCTTGAACAGCAATCAGCAATTTGTGCATTATCTGTCCTTAAAGCTCGTCATTGATAACATGCAGCAACACACTCAAACATCATATTCTTGGAGCTGCAACAAAAACAAGAGAACCAAATATTAAAAACTAGCGGTATCAACCGTGTGGGGTTAGCAGGCTGACAGAACAAACTGAGGAACCCAAACACAGCTCAAATTTTATTCGTGTCAAAAACATGAACCCTATCTAGCTATACTTACAATTATGTAACCTGAACACAACCTGTTTAACCCGTTTATCTAAGTCAAACAGGTTGACGGGTTTGACATGTTGTAAACATGTTAAAACAGTTATAACTAGATTGAAAAATTAAGTGTTCAGAAAATTGTATGCAAGAATTTAAAAGAGTGATTAGCGTACCTCCACCCATTGTTGCTTCTGGCAATCTTTCAATGGAGTACTTGTGCTGAGTGATATACATAATTGGTACCCCAGGTATCTGATTACATAAATATAGATCCAAAATAAATCTGGTGTAAATCATGTAATACTTAAGATAAAAAAAAAAAAGAGAAGATTTGTTGAAATGAAACGTACCTTGCGAATCCTACGCTTCAAATCTCTATCACAAGTTGCTACCATATAACACTTATGCTGTTTCAACGAAAACCTTATGAGATTCAGTAAAAGACACATGACGATTTTGACAGTTGGTCAATTTTATTAGTGTAAAACAAGAAAATAATTACCTGAGTAACTCTTTCAACTATGCAGTCATCAGCGTAAGTCCCTTTGTGAGTGCACGGAAGCCTTTCAAATCTAGGATCCTTTGCAATTCTGTTTTGAGCAATAAAATAACAATAAAGAAAACACGTATTCGCAAGACCAGGAAGCAGGATACAAAGTAATCGGTATGTTTGATGCTCTTTAGACGTTTTAAAGATCTATGTTCATTATCTGAAATAAAAATACTACTTTCATCATTCCTTTGAAGTACTTTACAAAGTACGAACAAAATTAGTCGTATCTAATAACATTATAAGCAGAACTATATTTTTACTTGATGGGTGAGCAGAAAAACTTGAGACCGTCAAACTGAGTTCAGCCGATAACTTAAGAAAGTCACAACGAGATAAGTTACCTCAAAGCAACACGATATTTTTGACCAAGTTTCTCGAGTTCAGCCATGACACAATCCGTGATGCATGGAGTGCCTGTAGGAAGATAATATTGGATCGAAATTAACTAAAAGAAAAGCTGATACTATGACATTCCCATGCTACCTAACTTTGTTTAATATTTCAATTCTTACATTTGGCTAATGCAACAAAAGAATAGAGTAAAAACTATGTTCATTCTTAATCTATAACAATAGCTTAACATAAAGAATAGAGTAAAAACTTACATTTTGCATATAAACAATCCATCATTCCTTTCTCCAAGTCCAGCTACACCAAATATTAGAAACATTTATCATAATGTCCAAATAAATAAAGAGCAAGAAGTCCAGAAAATTTACATCAATCAACCGTGAGGAAACTACGGTTTAATTTTTTTTTTTACAATAAATGCAATATCTCTTAGAAAAATTGTTCTAAGTGAAGTGAACTTTTAAAGCGTTACCAACAATTACCATTACTGAAAATCATACAAAAACTTCAGAAGCATATTTCTTTTAAACAACTTCCAAAGAGTTCTATGAAAAAAAACAGGTTGTTCGTGTCAAAGACATCAACCCTAACCCGGAAACTTTTAAAAGCGTTAACCTAAATGTGACCCGTGTAACCCATTTATCTAAAGAATAAAGATTCAGGTAAACAGGTCATAAAAGGTTGGAAGGCTATTAACAGGCTGTGATAAATAAATTAAATGGGCATTGGACATAAGTCCTTCCGTAGTCGAGCGTTTTCCGGCGCCATAACCCACCATAACGCCCGGGCACACCGCCCCCGGGGCGCTATGGCTTCGAATTGTTCTTGCGCGCGATGGACATAATGGTTGGAACACATTTGCCTCTCTCTCTCACACACACACATATATACATACATATATAACCCCACATCTACATAACCCCCTTTTCATACACATTTGGGTTATAACCCCCCATGAGGGGTCACATGGCCTAAACCCGATTTGCGGTCTGACTGGTCATGTTCAGTTAAAAGATTTAAGCAAGTTAACCCGAACACGGACACGTGATATAAGACCCAAAACCTAACTACTAATTTCATGTAATTGACACAACTAGAAAACCCAAATAACATAAAGCAAAACTCACTTTATTTTGAATGGAGAAATTGATGAAATTGGTATCAACCAACACTCGATAAGGAGGTCCTAAAGCTGTATTGTACGTGAAGAACAGAGCAGAGGAAACATAAGGCCTGCAAATCACAATTCACAATTCAAAATTCATAAATCAAATACTTCAAATCATGATAAATCACAAACATACGGATTATAAACTTACACGTTTCTGGGGAGATTCTCCTTCGTTAAATCTTTTTTATTAGGGTTCAAAACCTCTTCTTTATGTCTGAAAAAACAGATGATTTATGAGGTGAAAATGTTGATAAGTGATGAATTGAAAGAGGGAAAGAGATTTGTTACTGTTTGATTGCTTTATGAGAGACCAATTTCTTCATTACTGCGAATTTAGGACCCTTCTTTGATCTCCCCATCTCTGTGTGTCTGTCTGTAACAGAGATTCAGGATGTTATCGGGACTTATAAACCCTAAAACCCTGATGTGTGAAATAAACCGGTTCGCCCCTGACCGTCCTTTTTTTTAAGCCGATGTGAAAAGCTAAGGGGTTGTTTCGTAACTCTGAATACTTAAGTGTTGAACCACTAAGAGTAAGAAGTCTAAACTATAGTGTTGAACCAATAAGTGTCTGAACCATTAAGAGCCAGTATAATTGTTTAGACAATTTCTTGAAGTGGAGATGTCTACATCGCTCCTCACTCAGATCGTTATGCAACTTACGGATATCACGCTTTTGTGCCTCCACCATATCCTTGTATCCATTTATTTTCTTTTTAGTTTCATAATCATTAGATTTGGAAAATCTAAGTTGCATAACGAGCGAGTCTGCCTGCTATTTGTACCCACTAAGTTTTTCCCTACAAGCAGGAGTACAACATATATTGTCTACACATACCTTAGAAGAAGACATTTTTAAAATTTGATCAGCTGGAATGTGATCTCCTGGAATTTACGTTTTACCGAGCCTGACTGTTAAAACCGTTTCCGCACACTAGTATAAGAACCACACACTTCCTTGCTGGACCGCACACTGCCCAATCAAACCGTACACTTGCCGAACACTTGCTCAAATCACACACTCGAAAACCTGTCAAAAATCTTTTTACCAAACATTTTAACATAGCGTTTGTTTAACATCATCATTTGCTCTGTTTCGCCGCAACGCGCGACGTAGATAAAACCTAGTTAGAGTTAAATGTCAATTTAGTCTCTTGTTGGTTTGGACATTTTGCAAGTTTAGTCCAAAAGTTTCATTTTTTTTTTGTCTGTGGGTCCAAAAATGTTTCACCGTTGCTATTTTAGTCTACTTGGTTAACTTCATCCATTTTTTTATGTTAACGAGAATGGTAATTCGATCATTTTATATGTAATTTTGTTAACTAGAAAGGCAATTCGCTCATATAAAATGTCAGAATTTTCCAATGGTTAAAAATAACAACGGTGAAACATTTTTTGGACCCACAGACAAAAATGAAACTTTTGGACAAAAATGACAACGGTGAAATATTTTTGGACCCACGAACAAAAAATGAAACTTTTGGACCAAATGATCAAAATTAGAGGACTAAAATGTAAGTTAACTCCTCTTATCATATAATAGATATTTATTTATTTATTTATTTGGTGAAATGAATATTAATATTCGTATTTGGATATATATCTCGGTTTCCTCGCTTTGGCAACCCTAATCCGTAATCGTCGGGCGATTTTGAATCGTTCAGCCCTAATCGTCATCCAAATACCATTTAGGTATGTGTGTCCATTGCTGTTTGATTTACTTTCAAGTCTTATTCTGTGTGGTATTGTTATTAGGGCTTGTATTAGTTTTGTTTTGTTTTGGCGTATTGATTTCTTTCGATTATATATATACGATTGACGTAACCCGCGCGTTGCAGCGGGATATTGCTTTATCTTTAGACTGTAAAACAATGACAAAACATCGAAATCTTATGTTACTATCGTGTTTATATACGTATATATATGACTTTGAATTTTAAACAAACAAAATAACTTAAACGATAAACATGAAAAAATAATTAAAATTACCAATTTATTGTTATTTTTTTATTTTTTGAAGCTACCCGTGAGATCAACCGAATTAATGTCGTCCCGTATTATTATTCAAAATTTAGTCATAGTAATGAAATAATTTAAAACTGCTACTATAGATGATGTAAATTTTACCTTTAAAAAAAATGATGTAATTTTTAACTTTATAAACTTTATAAAAGTTCAAATTATTTATGATTGTACCTGCTACTCTGAAACTTCTTTATTATTAATTAAGTAAAAATACATTTCCAGTGTTCGAAAAATAGAGTTTTTTCCCAAACGGGTGGAGGTGGAAAAACTATTTACCAAAATGGGTGATTTGAAAAATATTTACCAAAATGGGTATTTTCTTATTTACTTATTTTAACTAATATATTTGTAACTCTTTTCTTTTATTTATCATTTAATTAACCGGTTATCATTTTTTTCTTCGATTCACTCACTATAAGTTATTTTCTTCATGATTAAACTAACTTGTAAGTTTGAAAGCAAAAAGCAAATAGCTGATTGTAAAAAAAACAAAACATTAATAAAACAAAAATCATGAAGATAATGCATCTAATAGGAAATCGTGAGAAGAAAAAGAAAACAAAACACAAACAATATGATTCATGGAGATAAATAAATAGAATCGTAGCTGAGGAAATTGTTGATTACTTTTGTTTGTATTTCATATGAACGGGTCAAGTTTTATAAATTGTTTTGCTTTTTTTATGCTTCTTAGTTCACTTGTTTTAATTTAGTTTTAGATGTTTGTTAACTTGCTTTTTGCTTTCAAACGTTCATACGATCAACTATTTGCTTTTTGCTTTCAAACTTATAAGTTAGTTTAATCATGAAGAAAATAACTTATAGTGAGTGAATTGAAGAAAAAAAATGATAACCGGTTAATTGAATGATAAATCAAAAGAAAAGAGTTACAAATATATTAGTTAAAATAAGTAAATAAGAAAAACACTTTTTTTTTTGTAAATATTTTTCAAAGCATCCATTTTGGTAAATAATTTTTCCACCTCCACCCATTTGGGAAAAAACTCCGAAAAATATCAAGAGGCGGCGGTAATTAATAAGGCTAACTACAATTGTTTCATTATTTTTAACGCCACATTAGGGGAGGCGGTGTGGAGTAAAAGTATAACGCGTGATGATTTTATAACGCGTGATAAACAAACAAATCCCACCGTCTCCATCAATTTATAACGCGTGGAACATGCAAATATCTTTAACGCGTGATTTTTTCAACGCGTGATGATTTGATTTTGTGAGAGGAATTGTTGGTTGGGGGGAAATTGTTGGGTGTGGTGGTGAGTGATGACCATTGCCACTAACAAAGGTTGTGAGTGATGAAAAAATGGTTGCTGACATGGCGAAACATGATTGGATGTTTGTAAGTGATGGAATTTCATCACTAGTGACAACCCTCACTCCCCTTATAAGACTATCTCCAATGCTAAGGGGCCCCTTAAGCGCCCTTAGCTGCATAGTCAGCTGTCACATCATATCCTTAAAATCCCTCAATATAACCTCCAACCATACAAACATCCTTACATTTTCCATCTCATCATCCATTTTTTCTATAAACAAATTACCTAAGTTATAAAAGGCATTTAAATATTTAATGATCAAATAATTAATTGAAGTAAATAAATAATATCTAAAATAAAAAGTAATCTAGATATTAAAAAAAACATAACAAGATAAAAATTGCTTTACAAAAAAGGGACCGTTGAATAAGAAAACAAAATAAAAGGAATGTAAATAGAAATAATACAATTAATACTACAGTTTAATAATGGCTTTACTTAAATTTCTGCAAGAAAACAATGTTGGTATACAATTACCACCGTTGACAAAATATTAAAAGAAAAAAAAAGAGTAAAATGCACGGATAGTCCCTGTGGTTTTGCAAAGTTTCAGCTATAGTCCCCAGATTTTGGAAATTACACCGGTAGTCCCTGTGGTTTGACAGTTTGTTACGCTGATAGTCCCTGGAGTGGATGCAAGTTAGTTTTCTCTGTTACGTCCATCTGAAATTACTTATTTACCCCTCTCTATAAAAAATAAAAAACCAATATGGATTGTTAAAAGTGTGGATCCACCTTATTCACCCCTCCCTTATAAACCAGCCACCATCACCATAGCCACCACCTCCACCTCCACATCCACCACCGTACACCACCGCCACCACCACTATTACCCCACCACAAAATTGCAATAATACAAGGTAAACAACAGCAAACAGCAAATACCAACAACACACGCCACAGCAACAAAGATAACCACAAAAAACACATCAAATGCCAAGAATGTAATACAGAGCCTAAAACAAACCAAATACACAAATTATATCAGAAAAATGTAGTTCAGATTAAGCAGTTTCTAGGAAGAAGATGAGAGATGAACCAGTATAACCGAGGTGAATTTTGAGTAAGATGTTGGCCACAAGAAGACACCCAAAAGAATCCAACCATCCAACAAATAAAGGAAAACATCGTATTAACGGATTCCAGATGCTTAGCAACACTGCCACAAATAAAATGTAACACAACTGACATACATGTAATCCATACAGAACAAGAGCATACTTTTATTGTTTTTTCACTTTGGAAGCATAGTTAAGGACAACAATAACCCCTTACCCAATTAATCCCAATTTACCTCCACCACCATACACCACCGGCACCACCACTATTTGGGGTTAGGGTTCTGATGGGGGAGGCGACCGTGGAGTTGGTGTTTGTAGTGGAGGAGACGGTGGTTGGATGGTGAAGACGGTGGTGGTTGCAGGCGAGGAAGTGAAGACGGTGGTGGCGGTGGTGGTGGCAGCATCCGGCGGTGTTGGTGAAGATGGTGGTGGTGGCGGCGGCGGCGGCATATGGTGGTGGTAGGTGAGAGAGAGAGAAAGTTAGAGAGAGTAGAGACAGGTGGTTGTCTAAGTTGGGTGCGGTGGTGGCTGGTGGTCAGCAGCGGCAGGTTGGTTGTGGTGATTGTTAAGAGATAGAGATAGAGAGAGAGGCAGAGTGTATTTGTTTATATATATGTGTGTGATTTTTTTATATTTTAATAAAAGCAAGGGGTAAATAAGTAATTTCAGATGGACATAACAGAGAAAACTAACCCACATCCACTCCAGGGACTATCAGCGTAACAAACTGTCAAACCACAGGGACTATGAGTGTAATTTCCAAAATCTGGGGACTATAGCTGAAACTTTGCAAAACCACAGGGACTATCCGTGCATTTTACTCAAAAAAAAGAAGAATGGAAATGCACAAATGCACAATAACCTAGACAAACTAAGGCTACACGGTATGGTACCGTCTCCCCCTCCGTCTTCATGCGGCGCCGACGTCACCCCATCCCGCCCCCCTCCCGTCGAGCTCCGTCCCCGTCTTCAACGTCGAGGAATGGAATGCGAGGACGATCCTCCAATGGTGGGCCCCTTTGTTTGTTTGTTTGTTTGTTTGTGTTAGTGACTTGTACATTAGGCTTCAATACTTGTACATAGGGCATAGAAATTAAAAAAAATAAATAAAAAAAGTGGTGGGGTATGATCATCCTCCCATACCCTCTAGTGACCATCTTTGGGAGGACTATGACGTTGCGCCTACGTGGCGGATCATCCTCCGTTGGAGGACCATCACCATACCCTCTAGCCTAAGCCCTTAAGTTTTGGTGGCTGACAACAAACATCCACAGGCGGTGGGCTTGCAATGCTGCCTTTAATTTCAGGCAATTCCAACGTGGCTCGGATACTATGAATTCGGGCGCGTTGGAATTAGTCTAAATAACATGCCATATCATGTATTGGCATGCCACTTTCTTTAACCATTTTTTACTGCACGTTGTAATAATTTCACGGATTTTTATTGCACCTCATTAATTACTTTTTATTTAAATAAAGATACCTATAATTTATTGAATAGGACCTTTTGAAAAATTAAAAGTTTTTAAAAGGGGTGAATTTGATAATTTTAAAGTGCTATTTTTTGCAAGGGGGTATAAACACTAAAAGAGGGGGTGCGTTTAGCCCACCCCTTAATTAAAATAGAGAAATAAAATTTAAAAGTGTTACTTTACCTGATATTTGTTTTTATATTTCTAGTGATTTTGAGATTCAAGAGCTGGGTGGTTTAGTATAATATATATCCATAATTTTGTCACACATATTAATAGACCTGGTAAAGTGATTAAAATTTTAAAAAATTATTGAATATGCAAGGATCCAATCTTTAGCCCAAAATTCCAAGTGATGTAGATATCCATTTCTCTTTGGACCTTTTATAAAGCCCACCAAAAAGTAGGTTAATACCGGGCTCCTGAGGGTCGAAGATGGCTATGTTCCTGGTTCTCAAACAAAACAAAGATGGAAGATCGAACGAAGTCGGACTGGGTGATCCATTCCGGCCGTGAAAATATGCAAATAAATTACAAACGAACGCAACTTTCTGTGTTTCTTCAACCGGTTCATATTTTTTAATCCCTGGCTGGCGGCTTGGTATATTATTGTGTGATCGGCGCTTCAAACCAAACAGAGGTTCGTTTTGTTTTAGACCGTGGGGTATGGGGGGCTTGGGTTGGGGCATTTGTTGACACGTGGAATGGGGGCCCCTCCACCACCAAAACCCACGCCCATGGGGTATGGTGGGGCTTGGGTTGGGGGCTTGGGTTGGGGGCATGAGTTGACACATAGTCATTAAGAGCCCGCCATGTCACCTTGCTAGGCGCCCCACGCCCGGCACCAAACCCACGCCAAAGGGGGCCACGCCCAAACCCAAGCCCCAACCCAAGCCCCCGGGGTGGTGACTTGGGCGTTTTCCCCCAACCCACACCCCAACCCACGCCCCATACCCCATGGCCTTATGTCCGGTTCCAAATAACCGTTCTATTTGCGATTTTTATTTTTATTATAGGGTAGCCTTTGAAAGGCTGTGTCGGTTCAGATGCAACTCCTTTGAAAGATCACAACGTTTCCGCGACGGTTATGATCTATTCCTTTGAAAGGCTGTGTCGGTTCAGATGTACGTCAAAAGCAACAACGAAACGTTGATTTCAATTTAACAAAGTCACGCGGTTCGGAAAATAAAAAAACTGGTAAAGTTAGAGACGAGTCCATACTAAAGCGGTAGTGGCACCCCGTTGCTTTTTGTAGGGTTATATAATATCCTCCTGGTATTGTATTATGTTCAAAGGCAAGATTGATTGTTTGTTTTGTTTCTGTTTTAGACTGATTGATAAAAAGCAAGCTTACTTTTAAATTTGAACGTTTGGTCGGTGAAGTATTATGATCACATTTGGTTGTTATAGTTATTTGTTAAAATCATACCAGTAAGTTTTTAGTAGATTGGTATTTGTTTAAAAAAATGTTTTCAATTCAACACGCCATTCCGCGGATATTCAATTCACAATAGATGTTTGATAAAATGCCTGAATGAAATATCTAGGTTGAAATTGTCATATCTGCTAGTGCATGATGTGATAAAACTAACTACTTATGCTGCTTTGTTGTGTGTAATTTGTTTTCCTTCTTTTCAGGGGAAATGTTGCCTCCATCCCAAGTAGACAATGACGAGCATATGCACGAGGCCGATGGTGGTCAATATGTAACTCCTCCCCCCCACATCAAACGCTTGGCGGACAAGTTCGCAAGGTTAATCGGATCAGTCAGGCCCCGGTTTGAGAAAAGTATGGTTGCTGACAATGCTGGAACGCCCGAATATAGTTTTCTGAATGTTACTGATCCATATCATGCCTATTTCCAGCACCGGCTGTCTGAGTTTCGTGCTCAAAAAGGGTTTGCAGATGCTGCTGACCATTATCTTTGGCTCAAAGAGGCAAGAAAAAGCATGACTGGTAACAAGAAGAAGCTCACCACTAGTGAATGGAGGACGGAGCTCCAGATGAGGCGTGAGAGGCTCCTGCAAAGGCTAGGGGCGGCTATTACTGTTGCTTCGCCGATTACTGGTGAACTGATTCCGGCCCCCCTGATGATTCAACATATTCGAGACCCTAAGCATAAAGAACTAACGGAGAGTCTGTTTGCCAAGATTAGGGTGACTACACCTACTGCCGAAGATGACAAAATTTCCACAAGTGTTGCTTGGCTTGCCGAGACACGTCCTGATGTTTTTGGGACCACGGATGAAGAAGGGTTTTTTAATGCAGTCAAGGCACAGATTCAAAGCACTACCCTAGATGCTGTTGCTGCTATTGTCTCACCCATTACGCGTGAACTGATTCCAGTCCGCCAGATGTCTCAACATATGCAAGACCCCAAGCATATAGCACAAAAGGACAAACTGTTTGCCAAGATTAGGGAGGCTACACTTGCCAAAGATGACAGAATTTCCACAACTATTGCTTGGCTTGCTCGGACACGTCCTGATGTTTTTGTGACCACAGATGAAGAAGAGTTTACTAATGTAGTCAAGACAGAGATTGAAAGCGCCGAGCTGGATTTGGATCGGCTAGCTCAGGACTTCTCTATTGAGCCTAACATGATGGATGATCAGTCACCTGGATCTCATCAGCAGACACCCCTGCCCAAGCCTCCACTGCCTGAAGAAGAACCTGAACCAAAGAGGCAACGGCATGATGATCATCCGGTGGTAATTAACCTTTCTTGTTATTTATATCCCTCTCTAAGTTTCGTGTTTAATTGGTGTGGGTTGTGACTGACAGGGTACCGGTGTGCCGCTGAGAGTCTAAGATAAGCAGTTTCAAAGACAAGATTGATTCCCTTTCTCCAGTCTTTTCATGTTTTGAAGGTGTTGTTTCACTTTTGTTTGTTGGATTTATGTATTATCTAAATTATGGGCTTAACCCACTGATTAGGAGTCCGGTTCGTTGTTTTGAGTCCAATAGTCCGGAGGAACAGCTCAGTTTGGTTGAATGATTCAATATATATCAAGTGTGTGTGTCTTCTATTGTGTCTCGAGCTTGAGTTAGTATTGCACAACCGAACCCGTTATTATTATTTTTTTTTCTTTTAAACAAACCTGTTCCTTGCGGTCTGGTTTCCGTTCTTAAAACCGGTTTTCTTCTTCTTCTTCTTCCTGGTAGAGTTGAATGCATCATGAAACTTGGATTTGTTGAAACTTGTTTTTGGTAATTCTTTTGTGTCATCGATTAGTTAGATAGAAACCCGACCCGTATCTTCAATAAACTCCTAACGGGTATACCCGAAACTCACGGTTATGCCCGATACCCGACTGGTCTGGGATGGGCTCTAATAATCGGGTTGGGAATCCCTAAACCTATCCCAAACACACACAACCCATGACCTGCATTTATCCTTTTTGTTAAACATGAAAATAGATGAACTCATGAAATAAGTATCAATTATATATGAACCTTTCAACTAGCAAGAGATTTGTGGTCCTAATAAACATAAACTATCTCAAGAGACATATTATTATCACCATGCAATTTTCCAATTTCAAAAAGTCTTGTTAAATTTCAACAATCATATTAATTTCCAATAGATAGTCATTCCTAACATAAAGATATGAACCAATCATGCATACGCATTCAAGGTTCATAAACATATTCTTAACACATGGTGACATTCATCAAATTAACAAGCATGCGCATCATCAATATAAGTTCTTCATAATCTTTCTTGACCAACATTCCCAAAATCATGCATCAATAATTATCACATGGTAAAAGCTTCAACATAAAGTGTTAGTTGTTTGATTAGTGCTACTCCTGCTCATCAGATCATTATCAACCTCAGTCCAAAAAGTTAACAGCCGAGTAAATTTACTGTATGACTACACGATAAAAATCAAAAACTTGTTTAGTAGGTATAGTCCTAATATAAAATATCTCCAAACAACGAAACGTGTTTAAGAAGATTGATGCTGTCGATTTCATCTGTGCTCATCCCCTTTCATTCATCTTCTCCATGATGTATGTTGCTCAAACCGATTTCAAATATTTTAAAATGGCTGGCTCAAGTCGTGTAATAATAACGTGAACCGTTATATGGTCCGTCTAAAAGACTTATCTTCATATTACTATTACTATTAAAGGACATTGTATGAAAGTGACTTTTTTAACTTAAAAGGACCAAATCCATGCCTATGTTGAATTTAAAGGACAAATATTCTAGTTTACACAAGAGTAACTAGTTTAACATGTAAACCGTAGAAGAACTTGAGCCAAGAATTGGTTGAATCATATTAGTAAAGTGCAACAAGTTCGTTAAAAACCACGGCGATTTACAAAGAAATCAACCAAAAGCTTCTACTTCGGTAAAGAAATTCACTACCCGATTCAAGCTTGTAGGTTCACATCGACTTTCACTGCTCCATCAGATACTGTGGAAATGATTTTCAGTTCTCACCGCCATGTCATCCCACATTTTTTTTTTGTTTTTTAGATACAAACAATATAATCCGTTAAACCGGAGATGGAATCCAACACTAAATGTCACACCCTTGCTTTGCGGAAGCGTGGGTTTATTTGGTGTGACTTCTTAATACCATAACAACAATCATAACAATGCTATATGATAAAAACATGAGATATTCACCCGTTAATAGAGTTTAGAAAAGTACCATATTATACTTTGTCTTAAAACATCAATCACAAAATAAGTTACAAACCTTGACTTGATTTAATGAGTTCGTAAAAACTTAGCAAAAGACTTTAAACAATACTAGGTTTAGAGATATGCAACCCGTCCAGGAAGAGGTTACACCTTCTAAACCCTGGATGACTTCTTTAATCAAACGCAGCTTGAAAATATGTGCATACCGTGCCAGATCCATTAGTTCCCTGAAATACATGTAGTTTGAAAAGTCAACATAAAGTTGAGCGAGTTCATGTGTAAGTGAGTATTAGGGGTGTTCATGGTCCGGTTTGGACGGTTTTTGGGTCAAACCGTGAACCAAACCGTTAGTCACAGTTTTTGATAATTGAAAACCGAAACCGAACCGTTAAATTCTTAAACCGAACCAAACCGAACCAAACCGAACCGTTAGTAACGGTTTGGTTCCGGTTTGATTTCACGGTTTGGGCTAATTGAGCTTATGTGCTAAAAATGAAAAATAAGACAAAAAAAAAATGAAAAATAAAACAAGCTACGAACGTTAAATTAGTTTATTAGAGTTAGAAACTTGGAATTTTCAAAGTTCTAATATGGGCTGACATGTATGCTCTTGGAATTTTTTAAATTGAAAGTTATAGGCCCAATTTTAGTTTACATTATTAATTGCTTACTTATAAAGTTAAATTTAGATTTAAATTTATTTATGTCTATATATAATATATGAAATATTAAAAAATAATAAAATAAAATCTCACGGTCCGGTTTGGTTTATTACGGTTGGTTTTTGCTATAAACCGTAAACCAAACCGTTTGCTACGATTTGAAAATATTGAAACCGACCGACCGAAAGATAACTAAAAAACCGACCGTGAAACCAAACCGATGACCGGTTTGGGCGGTTTCACGGTTTGAAACCGAACCGTGAACACCCCTAGTGAGTATGTATAAACCTTTGTAAAAATGTCTGTATGTATGAAAATCCCTGGTATGTAGCAAATAAGGAAAAAGAGATCACCATTGGGTTGCAAAGCCAATGATATGTGTGAAGTGATGCAGGAAGACTCAAACCTAGCTGATTTGTGCGTCGGGCACTTAGTCACCACCTGGTTCACTCAGCGGACTCAGGAGTGGGGCTCGCTACACCCAAATAGATCTATCACTAATGTCCCTCGGTCCTACGACGAGGATTAATGGCCTCTAGTTTCCGCCTACCCACTCACATGATCTAAGTAGTAACCCTCATTAAGCTAACCATACCATGTATAAAAGTATCCGTAATCATTGTAACATGTATTTCACCCCCGAAGTATAAAAACTGAAAACAATTAAGAGAAAAGGGGGACATGAACTCACAGAAGTGCGTCTCGAAATAGTCAATCCCAATCAACCTGTTGCGTGACGACCTACACGTACTAACTTCTATTAGACGGACGACCGTGCCTTGGCTTAAGGTTTAACGTTTTTGGGAAATAGTTAGACAACTATTTCGTATTTACACTTCTTAATTATTTAATAAATATATTCCTTCCCAAGGATGGGGGTATTAATACATGTGCGTTTTATAATTCCGAATATATATTTTTAAGTCTCACTTGAAAATATATTTTAAATCACTTGTCTAAAATATTCTGTTTCCAAAATATACATATTTTCCCAAAAAATATTATATTTTACTTCATACAATTTTCCAAAATAATACTTTATCAAAATACACATTTAAGAGTATTTTCTGAAAATACGCAAGTTACATTTTAGAGTTCGCGTTGTAAAAACAATACCGATGTAACTTAAATATTTATTCGTGAGGGCGTTGGTATTATTTTGGAGTCGTATTTTCATGATATTTCCAAGTAATATTATTTTTACCCTAAAAATAATATATCTCTAGTTCACAAAATAATCACGTAAGCACACAGGCGTTTTATTATGAAATATATATTCTCAATATATATTTAACAAGTTTTCATTTACGAAAATCCACCTCCGACACTTGGTTATTTTGTAATAAAATTCATGGCGAAATTTATATTTTGAAAACAAGTTAAAAATATAGTTATAAACACTTGTCACCAAAAATATTTCTAAGTGTTATATTTCTAGAAAAATTTCGCCAGAGTATCCTCTGTAATTGGAGGTGTCCACGCTTACAAGCGTATCATTTTCTTTTGTAAAATCATTCAATCAGTTCTCAATTAACCAACCCGATATTTAGACATGCAAAAATACTACTTATATCGTTTCAGTTTTAATATACAAAACTGGGTTGTTTTCGAGTATTTTAATAAAATAGTTATCTTATTCCAAAAATTCCCAAATTTTTACAGAATGTCTTAAACGATCCAAATATTATTGTGTAAAAATATCGGGGTCCAAATCATTACCAATATTTTATGGAAAATCATTTTCCGGACTGAAATCAGATTTACCTTTTTCTGACTGCAGTCCGCAGAATAATTTATTTAAAATTCCTCGAGAGCCCGATTTACGAAATTCCAGTGATAGAATTACAAATACATCGGGGGTCATCTACAGTACAAATTTCGTGATCTAACTCTACACAGAATTTAAGTTATAACTGAAAATATAACACCCATTTACTGCTGTAATAATTCAGCTTTAGTTGCTGTTAGAAAACGACACTTTAAAATAGTAAACGAAGTCCAAAAATTATGATTCCAGTGTCATTAGAACCGTATTTCATAATAACACGTTATAGACTCAAGAAAATCAGTTTTTCGTTAAGTTATGATCTGTTTACAGCCAGTTAAAGTCGGCTGAAAATGCAAATCAGCAAGCTGTTTATAGGTTAAATGTTACTAGAACGCACGCATACGATCGTCATACTTTCTAATACGTTTAACATCAGACCATAAGTTGTTTACAGCAGGTTTTTGTTCTTTTAATTCAGATTTACCATTTATTATCACCCTTCATCTCATGACCTTTGTGTAAAGCTTTTATGTTCATGATCTTGTTTAAGGTTCTTTAGAGTTCTTATGTTTTTTATCTTTAAACATCATTAACCACCTAAATAACAAGTAAAATACAAGGATCTAAGTGCTTACCACTAGCACAAAGCTAGGAGAATTCAAGTGAAGAAATGTGGTGGTTAAAAGAAAACGAGAGAGGTCCTTAAGCTTCCGAACACTCCAAGCTTGCTTGTATGATCTCTTGCACCTCTAGATGTATGTGGATTGCTTGGAATGAAATTTGAAGATGGTGGTGGTGGTGTGGTGGCTCTCGGCTGAACAAGGAGGAGAGGGGAGGGAGTTTTGAGTGTTGAAATGTGAAGAATGAGTATGATGGTAGAAGTGTAAGACTTGTGGTTTATAAATGATGGTCTTCCAACATTTCCTTAACCCTTGTATAATATGTTTGTAAAGTACCAAGCAAATCTCTTAGCCAAATCTCATAAGATCAAAGGAGATCAAAAGAAATCCCCTAAATAGGCCATGAGGGCCGTAAGGTAGGTGGGGGGGGGGGGGTACTAGCTTAGGTCTTAACTAATTAGTTACCATCAAGTTTTAATTCCAAGTGTTTGTTACATGTATTAGTTAATAGATATTTTTAGTGGGTGTCATGATGTTTAGGGACCACAACTAGCTTGGGAGCATTAAAACAATGCTTCTAGCATTATTTTGGTGTCCCGGGTAAAGTCCGGTTGTTCGGTTGGGTATCGCTCCGTTAAGGTGCTTAATTGTTCCGTAATGTGTCTTTTATGATACTTTTTGTGACACATTTAATTCCCAACACTTTGGAAAGTATCTAGGATCATTTTGTCAAGTTTTTGCACATTACTAGCATATTTAAATGCAGAATTTTATTTAAAAGTGCAGAATTTTGCAGTTAAAGTATGTTTTAGGCACTTCCGGGCACTATAACTATCACCTAGTGACGTAGTTCAATGATCCTCACCTCCCTACACTCCCTACTAGTGTAGTAATCCACTCCCGGCTCATACTGGCCTCAGAACAATGTCTGTTTTGGTGTTGGCAATGTCAGCATGTTTACTGGGTTATCCGTTTGGTGTGCTAACTGTGCTTTTGTGCGTCAAGGTTGTCACTAATGTTTGTGTGTAAGTAATAGAGTGACAGTATAAAATGTGATGCATGAGTATGTATGTATCAGACATCAAGAAACAGTTTAACCACAATTGTAAGCAAGTACAGTAATTAAGCATTAATTAAATATTAATTAATTGTATGGATACCTGGTTTTTGTGAGGGTTGTCACATTCTCCCCCCGTTAAGAAAATTTCGTCCTCGAAATTTATACTACCTTAACCCCTTATGGTTTCGTCTCATGTGTATGTATATAAATAATATCGAGGTAGATAATCATCAACCCGAATCAAACCCTACTCACATTTGGCGAGTCCAAGAATATATATAATAATCCGAATCCTAGGGTTAAAAGGTGTGTGCTTTTAGCATTTGTTGTCGAAGGTACATAACGTATTCGACGTATAGTCTAGCGTAATCCAGCTAGCAGGGGGGTTCCACAAAAGCGAGGTTTTGACACATAAGATTCTCAAACGATCGATCGCAATATGCAATCGCATTTTCACGAACCCTAGCATCCGTTATATGAATCCAAAATCAACAATTCAAATGTAATAGTAAATTAATCTGTCAACTCCCGAGTAATGATTGGTAAGGTTTAGTGTGTTGACACTTTTAAATTTCGAAGCTACACCGAATGAAATCCAAGCGAATCTGGTGTATCATTGTCGTGATTCGTAGTTGCATCAGAAACGTTTAAATGACAAGTTGAACGAAAGTATATGCGGTTTTGTGTGAAACGTTTGACCCTAATTAGCACAAGCTACATGTTTGTAACGACACCACAACGTGTCATGCTGATTTAATTCAAGTATAATGGTGACTGAACAAGTTCACCGTGTTTGAAATCCATTGAAAGTGTACCGAAACAAGCCTGAAAATTTTGATTTACACAATGTTACAAAGTTTTTTAGTTGAATACGGAACATCAAAGAGTCACTATTTTTTATCGAAGGATGAGAAAGTATTAAGCACCGTAAGACATTCGATTGTCAATGAAAGAATCGTTAGGAGGTACATGTGCTTACGAAATTAATATATGTACCATTGCCTTAACACACAATTGTGTTGAGACTGCTTTGATCGTGAATATCAAAATGGATTGTTAACAAATAAATAGGCAATTAAATCTGTGTATGAAGTGAGTAACCCAATTAGCACAAGCTTCAATTTTTGTAAAAAATATGACCGCAAGGTATCAAAACAAATCAAACGATTTAGTGGAGTCGTAGACTAACCGAACCTGCTATGACTCGAAATGAAAGAATCTTTGCAAAAATATTTGAATATGATGCTCCCGATACATCATATGACGTCTGAAACTGAATATGTGAAGTGGATAAGTTCAAGCAATCGAACTTAATTTCAGTGTAGCCCGACAATAAATGTATCTATCAACAAAGGGGATATCGGCATGATAACAAAATAAATCATGAATGTAATTAATGAAAGAAGTTTCAAGAGAGTGTGTTGACTTGATAGCAAAAGAGCCAACAATTTCAATAACGTAGGTCATTCGAATCAAAATTCGGTAATCAAATCTAGCAACTTAATAATTGAACTTCAATGAAGCGTTTGAAATGAAATCGCATGCGTAGCAAAAGGTGCATGGATTATATATAAGTTTTCAAGTAATGAAGCGGTGTGTAACAGCTAAAATGGAGAAGTGACCAAGCATACGAAACAAACGTGTGTTCGCTCTCAGTGAAGAGAATCAACGTGATGCAACTACTTTGAGAAGAGTAGAGATGCAAACATCTACTTGCTAGAGGCAAAAGTGAAGATTTCCACGAAGGAAAGTGACATGTTTGTCAAGTTAATGATGGTTGATTGAGTTGACAGATATGGTTCCTAAGTAAAAACCCTTACGAGTTTGGACCTGGGTTCCCAAAGGTCCTAAATATATGTTTTCTAAATCCTCCAGATTTCGTATCCCGTGTAGGCTGGTTTGTGCATTGTGTAGGAAGCACTATTTTTGGTGTACGTCTAAGAACAAGTCGTTGTCCCACAATCTTTCCTCGGTATACTTTCTTACTGAATTTACCACCAATGACACTCGATCGTTGATCAGTCCTGTAGTAGTAGTCGGACCCTCACAGTTAGTCAAATAAGTAATTCGTCAATCCTTAGCAAGAGCCACCGACTCTGGTTGGCTAGCTCGTCCGACTCCCGGTCATTTGAAGGTCATCGTCCTTTCTTGACGAGCAGAACTCAGGTTATCCAAAACAGAAGTTTTGTTCTGTTATCTTCCTTCTCTATCAACCACTGAGGTTGCACTGACAATCCTTGCATCTCCGAAGGTGTAAGTCGCTAAGATGCATCGACTACAGGCGCAACGCCTGGAATCAAATAGATGCAAAATTCGACTAATCGTTGAGGAGATAATTCTGGCAAGTCTTCGAGGAAGACCTTAGGATATTTCCTTATCATAGGAATATCTTCGTGCTTTGGTTCTTCGGCTCCTCCTGTCCACGACATGAGCCAAGAAAACATCATATTCTTTACGCAACATCCTTCATGCCTTCAAGCAATTTGTAATTTACAGAGGCGTATCCCGCTTCATGAGTCAAGATTGCTTATTCGTTCACCATCGCGGTGCGGACATCAATCTCCTATTGATCATTTGTCAACCAATCCCTCCAACTACCTTGTTGAAGTCTCCCAATTCACTGGCAGTAGGTCAAGCGTAAACTTACGCTTTTCGGGTTCTATCCGGCCTATTCCAATTGCTTCGCTGCCTTCCACTAGCTTCCTGATAGCTAGTACTTTCGTGTGCGGATTATCTACTTACTTGTTACTAAACCAAGCATACTCTCAATTCTAGAGGTGTGATGCTAAAATTTGCAACAGTATTTGGCAATACGGATGCATAATATTGAGTAATATGGGACGTACCGATATCCTCGCCTGAACTCCTGGCGTGCCTCCCTAGCTCTGGCGTGGAGCTTTCATCCTTGTGCCTGATCGTTCTTAGGGCAATATTTTCTGAAATGCTTTTTGCTTCCACAGTTAAAACAACCTTGAGCACGTTTTTGCTTGTCACTCGTC
Organism: Helianthus tuberosus; assembly: GCA_030545235.1. Taxonomy (NCBI): domain Eukaryota; kingdom Viridiplantae; phylum Streptophyta; class Magnoliopsida; order Asterales; family Asteraceae; genus Helianthus; species Helianthus tuberosus. The sequence goes on along the minus strand of JARYGA010061181.1, from coordinate 4,563 downwards.
CTGCCTTTGTCGTTGTTTTCTATGTAGCTCTTGCTGCCCTCTTGACCTCCATTTCTGCGTTCAGTGTCTTGTCTACACGTTTCTTTAGGATGCCCCCACTTACCACAGTTTTCACATTTTCCATACTTACATGTCGCATTTAGGTAGGATACCCATGTAGTCTTTTCCCTTCTTGGCCTTCTTCTCGTTACTTACCCGAGTAACCTTCTTGAAATTTACGAGCTTTCTCTTGTTATCTCCAGATGACTCTACAGGAGTCTCCTTTTTCTCCTCCTAGTGGAAAATTCTCCTCGTCTAACTGCTTCTTCCGTGAGCACCACACTTATGTCGATAGCCTCGGTGATCATTGAAGGTTTAGATGTTGTTACCAGGCTTAGAATCTGAGGTGCCAGTCCCCCAATGAAACGTTCGATCTTTCTAGATTCTGGTTCCACCAAACGCGAAGCAATTTGTGATAATTCGCCAAATCTCTGCACGTATTCAGCTATCTTTGGACCTTCCATTTTCAAGTTCCACAATTCAGTTTCCAACATTCTGGACTTCTGCCCAAGAGCAATATCTTTTACGCATCAGTTCCTTCAGCTCGTCCCATGTCAAAGCATTCGCAGCAATCTCACCCATTGTTTGAACCTGAAGGTTCCACCATGACAGAGCCCCATCTACAAATAGTCCAGCTACGTACGTGACCTGATGTTCTGGGGCACATTTGCTCAACTGTAAGACAGAATTCGTCTTCTCCACCCAACACACAAAAGCTAAGGCACCCCCAGTGCCGTCGAATTCTCGAGGTTTGTGGTTCAAGAACTGCTTGTAGGTGCAGCCGCTGGGTGGGTTATTTCCTGAGGTACCTCCGCCGTGTTTGGAACGAAAGGCCTCAAGGTGTGCGATGGCTTATGATAGGTGCCCTTGCAGTTCTGACTCTGCTGTTGTCGGCAGAGGGTTGTTGGTATCGACGTTCCCTCGTATCGACATCTTCTGAGAAGAAGATTGGTTAGGTCAGGTCTAATTTGCTTCGTGAGTGCATTTGGTTGTTTAGTGGTCATAAGTACATACACATAACAGGTTATCATACCAACCAAACAAATAATAGTATAATCACAGTATAACCAAGTAATTTGGTAATTATGTTTATTGTGAGCCTAGCAAGTAAGCACATATCATTATAATTTTTAGTGCGCACATAAAGATCAATAATCGTGCTTAACGAAGACATAGCGACTGAGCTTTCGTCGGTTATTGTCCGCAAAGTATTGTCGCATGTTTAATGGTGATTGGCTTCCCATTACTCCCTGATCACAACTGTACTGCCTTCCAAGATATATCGCATCAACGGGGACACCGAGTCACCTTACCCTTGTCCGTTAAATATATTAGTGTATCGAAATTACGTAGTCAGATGTGGTCTTCAGAAGTTTCCACAATCTCGGCTTATCATAGATGTCCTACCCAAATGTAATGCGATCCGCATAATCCAGAAGCCAACTATACTGGCGACTGAGGTGGAGGAGGAAAGAAAGATAAACTGTTAACATGCGTGAACTCCTCCTCGAGCTTGTATATACGTCGAAACAATTAGGTGATCTGTTGTTTGATAGCAAAGAAATGAGCATCAGAATCCTGGGAACGGTGTAATAGCAACGGTCGAGAGCGCAAAAGGAACCTTGATGTATGTGGCGGATCAAAGCATGCTGGTGATAGACAGGGTGGAGGATGTGGTGTTTTACATAAACTTTTCAGACAATATGCTGTCTTGTGATGTATACACTTAACTCATGTTTTCGGTTATGTAATGCTTTGCATTTGAAGTTGCCAATTGTGGCGTCAGCTCAAGCTCCAACATTCTGCGACTCGTATCCTCAACTGTAGTTGATGTTACAGGAGCAAATCATCTCGTATGTGGCTTCCATAACGTGAGGGATGGCAAGGGTCTAACATTAGCATAGTGTATTATAGGAACCATCAAATCGGCTCGTCCAGCGATGTAAAGGTGAATGTAGTACACGGTGCGGCTCGTAAGGTCGTAGAAAATGCTGCTGTAGCAAAACGGATCGTCATGAGGTGTGCTGACCTAGAGTATCTTCCTAGGGTGCGGGTATGTCTTGAAAGAAAGCGATAGGCGCGTTGGCGCAATGGACGTCGGTCTTCATAGGTGCGATATCAGCGGTGCAGGTGTGGTAGAAGTGTCTTAATGAAAAGGAGGTTCAATAGGTGCAGGTACTGGGTCGGGTATAAGGGATGCATAGTCTGGTAAGTTAAAAGGAACATGGTCACAATCAAGTAGAGGTGCAAGTTTAGCAGGTGCAACGTCAAGTGAACACAAAAGGTGCAGAAGCTAGCTTAGGAGCAGGCTCTGGGGCGTCTAACGGTGTGGTGCCTCGAACAGGTGTTAGTGCAGCAGTCAAAGCGGCGTCGTCGTCTGCGTCAGTAGTAGAAAGACGTAATCCGGTCGTCTGTAAGGCTGCAAATGTCACAGACTCAAAGGAGTCTGAAACCGAGTGTATAGTAGAATCAGAGGGTAGCTTGACAATAGGGATCTCAAAATGTGTAATCAGTAATAAGGTTCTCTTCTAACTTTCCATCATCATGGGCGTTATCGGAAGGACCATCAATATCACATTGATATCGTTATCAATTGTTCACCGAGTAATCAACCTTCAGAAGGAATGTCCACAAGAGGCGTATTGTCTAGGATTCGGATCCAAGGTATGCTCACCTACGAGATGACCAGTAATGAAGCGGTCATGGGCCGAGACATGAATGACAGAGGGGTCTTCGTCAAGGAAGTCATTAGGGTAATTCGTTGCCAAAGTCTGTCGGCGCGAACGGTAGTCGCCCTCATCCTTGGTCAGCATGTCAGGGTTACCCTCAGTGTCTGACGTAAACGTCTCCGGCGCAGGTACAGTCTCATCTTCTGTGGCGGTGGCCGTAGGGTTATCAATGTCTGATAACTCGCCTTCTAAGTAGTGCGACGTGTGTGCCGGTTCATAATAGTCATAGTATGTATACCAATAGTAATTATTAATCAGTTGGTGTACGCAAAATACTCACCACATATGCACGTATATCAATAATCAGTAATTAAGCGGGTAAGTAATAACAATGTAAGCATGTAATAATCCTAGTCTTCCCTAGACTATCCTCCCAGCCTTTCAGACTGAACTTCCTAGCCTCTCAGACTAACTCCCTGGTCTCTAAGACCAACTCCCCCAGTCTCTCTGACTGGACTCCCTCAGTCTCCCCGACTGAACTCCCTCAGTCTCCCCGACTGAAATATAATCATAAATTCGGAAATGTGTATTTGTGCCTTTTTGTTTGTAAAAAAATGTTTGTTCCCTGGATCTGGACGTTTTGTGTATGCAATGAAAACATGTTGTGAAAACATTTTCATGAGAGCCCTAATGATCGTAGTCTAGACTTAAGAAAGAATCCTAGTTCGCTACGACCGAAGCTCTGATACCAAGATGTCACACCCTAGCTTTGCGGAAGCGTGGGTTTATTTGGTGTGACTTCTTAATACCATAGCAACAATCATAACAATGCTATATGATAAAAACATGAGATATTCACCCGTTAATAGAGTTTAGAAAAGTACCATATTATACTTGTCTTAAAACATCAATCACAAAATAAGTTACAAACCTTGACTTGATTTAATGAGTTCGTAAAAACTTAGCAAAAGTCAACGCTTGTGTTCGATAGTTCATTAGTGTTTTTAGGTTTTATATTTATTTAAATATATCAAAATTCTGACAAATTAGATATCTAATAAGTGTCAGTGTATTATATATTCTGTTCATGAACGATTGTTTGTGTTCGTTTGTTTCCATTTGTGTTCATGAACATTAGTTTGTGCTTATTTGTGTTCGTCAATGTTCGTTGCCTAAAATTAACAAACAAACACAAACGAACACGAACAAGTTCATTTCCTTAACAAACGAACACAAACATAAAATCTTGTTCGATAAGTGTTCGTGAACGGTTCGCGAACACATATATTTTTTAACAAACGAACACGAACAAGGTCTTGTTCGTGTTCGTTTGGTTCGTTTACAGCCCTAGTTGTAGGTGTCTCTTTGTTTAGGGTGGTGTGGTGGTTTTGTTTTGTGGTAGAGTTAAGGTTCCTATGTAGGTTGATTCCAGCTAGCACCTTGCTAGGCTGTTACAGTTGTTTTGGATTAATGAAAGTTAGTTTTTGCTAGTAAAGAAATAAATAAATTAAATTTTTAAAAGTGGTTGGTTGGTTGGGTACATGAATTGAAGGTGCCTTCCAAGTTTGGTTTTGTGTTCACAATATGCTGCTGTTAACTTTTTATTTGCTCGATTGCCCTTACACCGCTATAGTTGTCTAGAGCTATGAATATAAAATGCAAATTGAGATACCACTGTCAATGTTTAAGCAATTCATTAATTGTTAGCTTCCACACAAATGGTGTACTGAACTACTGATATTGATGCGGTTACATTAGATACAAAGTGCAACAAACTTATTTTAATATCATAAAGTGAGTCAAATGTTCAGACAGATTAAAGGAATTTTCTCTATTTTTTTTACTTGATTTAAAG
>JARYGA010061180.1:75238-118026 GCA_030545235.1 Helianthus tuberosus | reverse complement strand
TCTTTGAAAAGCAAGTAGCATCTTGTAGCTGATCAAAGAGATTATCAATGCGAGGTAGGGGATATCGATTCTTGATGGTAAGCTTGTTGAGCTCACGATAATCGATACACATCCTGAAAGATCCATCTTTCTTTTTCACAAATAGGACAGGAGCGCCCCAAGGGGAAAAGCTCGGACGGATGAATCCTTTGTCAGATAGCTCTTGAAGCTGCTTAGATAACTCTTGCATCTCAGACGGTGCAAGGCGATAAGGTGACTTAGCAATAGGATTAGCACCAGGCATAAGATCAATGCGAAACTCAACTTGGCGTACAGGGGGTAAACCAGGTAATTCTTCAGGAAATACCTCTAGATAATCCCGAACAACAGGGATATCTTGGATAGTCTTACCCTTGCCTTTATCCTCTACGATATGTGCCAAGAAAGCAACATATTTCTTTCGTAGGTATTTTTGGGCTTGGGTACAAGATATAAGTTTAAGGCTACTAACAGGTTTCTCCCCAAGAACTTCTAAGATCTCACCAGTCAAAAGTGGCATACGGACCAAGTTCTCAAAACATACCACCTCAGCATGGTACTTGGATAACCAATCCATCCCTACTATTACATCGAAGCTCCCGAGTTGCATCGGTGTGAGGTCAATGGGGAAAAGATGGTTATTGAGATTCAACTGGCAATTTCGAAGAACGGAATCGAGTACAACAGCTTCACCACTAGCTACTTCTACTGTCAAGGGCTTTCCTAGTTTTGTTCTAGTCATCGAAAGCAAAGGCTCAAAAGCTAAGGACACAAAACTCTTATTGGCACCAGAATCAAATAGAACAGATGCAGGATGGTTGTTAACAAAGAACGTACCGTTCACCACTTCATTATCTGCACGTGCCTCATTAGCATTAAGATTGAAAGCTCTACCACAAGCCGATGCCTGATTTGCGTTTGCCAACCTCGGGCAATTGTTCCTGTAGTGGGTCAGATCCCCACAGTTGAAACATGAACCAGGCGGAAAGTGAGGTCGTGCAGGATTCAGGGCAGGGTTTTATGCAGCTTGGTTTTGAGCTGCTTGATTTTGGTTAGGAGCAAAACGGCAGGTATTTGCAAGATGACCATATTTGCCACAATTCGTGCAGATGCGGCATTGCAATTGTGGTTGGTGATGACTGTTACATCTGTTGCACAGAGGTGCATTCCCAGCATACTGCCTCTTGGCAGCAGGTTGTGCAGCCTGATTCTGTGCTGCCTGATTAGGAGCAGCCTGATTAGTCTGAGCAATGACAGCGAAATTCTTGGAAGCCTTGCGCTTCCTTGATTTCTTTGAAGACTCAGCAGCCTTCTTGCCCTTTTTCTCAGTGGCGCTATCAGACTGTTACTGCTTCTTGTCACTCTTCCTGTGGAGTTTACCCTTTTTTACTTACGATTCAGTAAGGGTTGCAGCTAGCTCAATGGCCTGTCGGACGGTTGTAGGGTTGCTGCCAGTGACAATATCCTGTACAGGATCTGGCAAACCGTCTATGTATTTCTCAATAGCCTTACCCAAAGGCGTGACCATAGTAGGACAGAGCAAACTTAACTCCTCATATATGTCTGTATAAGCCCGGTGTTCACCACTATCTTGCTTCAGATCATGGAACTCATTTTTGAGAGCCCTCTGCTCGTGACGAGGACAAAATTCTCTCATCATGAAGCTCTAAGTTCCTCCCATGTTTGACCCAAAGCAATATCAGCACCTCTATCTCTCATTACCCCATTCCACCAAGTAAGAGCCCTCTTTTGGAATACACTTGAAGCGAACTCGACCTTACGGTTGTTCGGACACTGAACATGGCGAAAGGTGCTCTCAAGACTCTCAAACCACTGTAGGAGCCCAGTCGCCCCTTCAGAACCACTAAACTTGAGTGGTTTAGCTGAGTTAAAACTTTTGAAGTTGCACGGAGCAGGTGCATTAACATTGTTATTGGTGGCTTGGTTTATTTGAGTTATGAGACCAGGTAGCATAGCAGCCATCTGCTGTGCTATAATAGCCGCTAGTTCGGCATCAGGTTGTTGAACGTTACGTCGAGCAGGCATTCTAAAAGAGGAAACATGAGAGAAAACGAGTGAGATGATGGGATGGAAGAAAATGTGATATCAATAAAGTCGACAAAATGCAAGGATTGTGGTCATTTGTTTGTTACCACAAAGCAAACAAACGACACACAGTGAAAAATCAAAGTAAATAGGTCATAATAATGTATCGCTGAAGACATGCTCGCCTATAAGTGAATACTCACCCCAAGAGTTCCCAGGTAAGAGTGACTGGTCCGATACTGCGGATTTGTACGAACACTCTAGCCTTAGACAGAAAACTCAGGGTACAGGCATTCATTCTTCCGGTTTGCACGTGTTCACATTATTTAGACCCAAACTTTGACGAGATTTTGAAAAATTTGGAAGGCATTAAGCCAAAAGAAATCATCTAAGGATAGATGATTGATTTCAAAATCATTTTGGAAATTGTGTTCATGTTTTGGAAATCACCTAAGGATAGGTAACAGGTATTGTTTTAAGATCTAAACACAAGTAAACTTGTGTTAGGGTCCTAGAAAGTTATTGTCTAGGTCAAAGCATTACTAATAACCTAATTACCTATAACCATTGGCTCTGATACCAACTCTTCTGTCACACCCTGGCCGCGTCAAAACAACGAAACCGCAGCGGAAACGCCGGGGAGTGAGGTGACAGAATTATTGTTTCAACAACCATGGTAATTAAAGTTATGTATTATTGAATTAAGTTTACATTGTTTTTGAGTTCAAACTAAATATAACATAAATAACTGTCTTTTAAGTCACTAAGGCCCGAGTCCGCCTAAGTGTAGCACAAACATCATCATGCATCAGCACCTGAAACACATGTAAAAATAAGTACGTCAGCATAAAAATGCCTGTGAGATACATAGGTTTTGTTTATGCAGGATTCATGACTTGTGGTTTAAAAAGTGTTTAACAAAATGTAGTTATGAACCTTGTAAAATGTTTTCTTTTATAAAATCATGTGAAAATCGATATGAAAATCAAATGATATGAAAAAAATATGCATGGTTAAATAAATAACCAAGTAAAAGTGAATTGTATAAAATATGTACTTTGTATAAAAATGTCGTGTCCTTGTAAAAATGTTTCATGTCTTTGTCAAGTGGCTTAGATAACGCAACAATGTGTAATACAATAAAAGCACTTATATATAGGAAGTACCAGCGGCGTATCCACCATGCTTTTATCGTATAGCACATAGCCCCGTTACATAAGTCACTTATCATTACCCAACAAAATTTCATGTTTAATATCAAAATGTTTATGCATAAACCATGTTTAATGTCATGTGTAACATGTATTATGTATAACCAATGAAATGCATAGCAAGTAGGAAGACATCTACTAAAACTATGTAATAATGCCAATGTGAAACATATGTCATGTACGGTGAATAAAAGAATCTACTCAACCCCGTAGGAAAAATGTACAAAACAATGTTTTTGAGTAAACCTAAGTTTAATTCAAATGTCCTGTTTTCCAGAAAACAATGCTTTATGATTACAAACATTTATGCAGTAATGTTAATCGCATACATTCAAGCCTTGCGACTGTGGCGATAAACCTTTAAACAAATTAAAGGTTTATCTAAGTTATGTAGTCGGATTTTGTCATTCCCAACTTCCAAACAAACCTAGGAAGTCGGAAACGGGAGTTGTCAATTCCTCTGGTACCATTACATACTACCGAGCGGCGTAGCTAATGTTAATGATTGTATTATTGTCCCGATTTAACATACCAAATGTCATAACCAATGTAGCATGTGAAAACCATGTACTAGGTATGCTAAGTAAACATACTTAGTAGAAAATGTCATGTAAAACAATTGTGCTAGCATGCTCAGTAAACATACATAGCAGAAATGTCATGTAAAACAATGTGCACATATGCTAAGTAAACATATGTAACAAATGTGTAATAAATCAATGTGCTAGCATGCTTAACATACATAGCAAAACTTAATGAAAGCATGTACTAGATATGTACTAGGTGAAACTAGCATGTTTATGTCATAAAAGCATGAAATGCACGAAAGTAACACGTATGTACATGTGAATCACCCCAAAGTATTTGAAAGCGGTAAAAGAGGGGAACTATGTACTCACTTAGGATTGCTTATTAGTCTTGAGAATAAGACCAATAAAAGCTCCAAGTATCACGGAATCAACCGGCACCTAGTATAGGTAACTATGTTAATAAACGGATCCTAAATCGGGAGATAGGATAGAATGAGGTTCTATAAATCAAATGAGTATTTGAACTCATATGGTATGATTTAATAGTCCCTACATTCTGATTTGAAAGTCTACCTAAGTGATTTTGACCCGTTTTGACACATTATGGTATCGTAAGCTACTAGAATGCGTCGTTTGCGCAAAACTATATTCAGATGGTTAACTATGTGCTATGCCAAGTCTTACATGCCCAATTATACCCTAATATGTTACTAAATCAGATTAGATGTCAAAAATATGTTCACATATGCACATTAAGGATTTATGCTTCAAAAGGGCATTTTGGTCATTTCCTATGGGCACATAAGCTAACTAACAAATGGTTAACCAATCCTAAGTGATCATAAGGTATAACCTCAGGGGTTATTCCCTATACAACTATGATCACTAAGCAAGCTTGGTCGGATCCTAATGATCGACCAAACGGGTCGGGTTCGAAAGTGTAAGAGGTTGTTTAGACCGCTTAACTAATGACCCTAAACAAGCACCAAACTAATAGTGATGAGTTAAACATGTTAAAACATGTTTAACCTACTGATTTGGTATCAAAACAAAGTGTTTTGATACCTAAAAGTAGTTCCGTTGCAAAATGCGTGCTAAAACGCATTTTGACCGAAACTTTGACTCGTCACTAAGCCTAGTTAACGTGGTAATCAGTAGATATAATCACTAAGGATTATAACCATCGTGATTACAATCACGTTGCAAAGTTCAATTGAACTTTGACTTGACCAATTGACTGGTCAAACTGAAAGTCAAACACTGTTTGACTTTTTAAACTAGTAAGCAATAAAAAGAATGAAGGAATGCTCACTAAAGGTCCTTGCTATCTTTTCTACAAAGAATAAGCTTCCAATTACTTGAGAGAGCTCCCAATTCAGATTAGAAAGCTCCCAATCAGATGTAGAGAAAAGAAGAGAGGAATGAGCAATGGATGATTAGGTTGGCCATGCTATTTATAGTTGTAGAAACTCCACAAGATCAAGACAAGTGCATTGTGTAGCCTCCAAGCAAGAATCAAGGCCCTACAATTGTCACAAGCAGGTACAAAGCCTTGGGGAAGAGATAACTTGGCTACCACACAAAGAATTTACAAGATTGGCCCCTGAATTATGAAACAGCAGCTGAAAATCAAGTTTCTGGTCGCTGGGCACTTCACACGGCCCGCGTAAGGATGGGGAGGGGGTTACGCGGCCCGCCTGGGCTCCCCAGTTCAGCACAAGTTTCACATAATTACAGTTCAGGTCCCTGCACTTGGTTTAAGCTCATTTCAGGTCCTTTTGTCCCTCGTTAAGCCATTTTCAAGGCTCTATAAGGTCAATAAAGTTTAGAGGACTCAAAATGTGCTCGGGGAACTCTCGGATGTCGGCTCGTTTTGTCGTACGGTCGCGTTGTTCGTTAAATTACGACGAAACTCAAACGGACGCGAGAACGAACCAAATTAAGCGACGAATGGTATTTTTGCATGCCGATCACTAAAATAAAAGTATTTTATTGTGTACAAAAATTTTGGATGTCCAGATGTGGCCAGAACGTAAGATATGCGCGAAAATGCAAACTTACGCCGTTTTTGACATTTTTAGTCCCTGTAAGATCATGTAGGCATATTTTTCGCACACCGAACCTATCAAAGTTTATTTCTAAGCCATGTTTAGGTTATATATGGTATGTTTAACTTATGATCAAGTTCTGGACTGTACGTTGCCTTGCGAAACGGCAGACTTTTGCAGTTTGATGCAAATAGTCCCTTGAGCGAATAAACTTGTTTTTGCCATACCAAACCCTTTAAAACTTATTTCTAAGTTATGTAAAGGGTTGTTTAAGGTATGTTAAGTTTATGTTGCTATTCCGGAGTGTTTGACGCGTTAAACTGATTACGTTTACGCATCAGTTTGCGTATAACTTCCCAGAAAGCGATATAGAGTTCAAAATTGATCAAAAATCAACATGTGCATAAAATCAAACATAAATAACAAACATTGGGATCAAAACACACTGTTTTATTAATATTGTATTGTTCAGAGTCTGTAGAATGATTACACAAGCACGGATGTCACAAATAGGGATGAACTCGCTATCCAGAGTGAAGATTATCCAAAGGTTCCCACCTGACAACGAGAAGCGTTTTAAGGGTGCGGATGGCCAACCCTTCGTGTCGAGGGAGCTGCCGGCATAGTTCGACCCGATAGATCCCCCAGCCTTGCCGAAGAAAGTGCTAGAGCATGAGCCGGATATGTACATTCTGGACCCACCATAGCCGCGTGGACCACCCAGGGCGCCTCAGTTCCCACGACATGTTAGGCTCGATCCTCCCCCCTCACAAGCGGCTTATTAGCAGCTACGTCATGACGTTGACAGGCTGATGTATGTGATGGACTAGATAGTTAAGGAGTTGCAGGATCGTCGAAAGCGTGAGGAGTACCTCCACGACCCTTCATTCCGGCTGCAGCATGGCAGCAGCAGCAACAACATCAGAAGGATCCGCTGTCATAGTATTTTTTCTTCTGCGAATTATTTAGTATTTAGTTGTATTATATCTTTTGTTATGTATGTACAAACTTATGTTGTATATATCAAACATAGACAAATATATCATATTCAGTCATATTGAAACAGAGTATTTTAATTTAAACGATATAGTATGGAAACAGTGTAATATATTCGAACCGTATCCGGGTATTTCAAAATAATTAACGTTATAAAACTTTAAAACTGGTATAATATTTTAATTTAAACGGTATAGTATGGAAACCCGGTAGAATGTATTTGAACCGTACCCAAGTAATTTAATAAAATTAACGGTATAAAAATCTTAAACGGTATAATATTCGAACCGCACCGAGACTTGGTATAATAATTTAATTTAAACGGTATAGTATATTCGAACCGTAGACTAGGATTTAAAAATAATTAACGTATGATATTTAAACGTTTATGGCAATCGAACCGCACTAGACGTGGTATAATAATTTAATTTAAATGATAACAATATAATATATTCGAACCGTATATACGTTTTTCATAATAATTTAACGATTATATATTTTTAAGCGATCTAACCTTGGAACCGGGTGAGATTTTATACCACAAATACATCAAAATAATCAAACAAAATTCTGATGGGTTATATACGCTACGTATAGCTCTATAGGCAGCGTATATAAACCCTAGTTGTTTGTGCCTATAATTGTTGGGCAGGCTCTGAATTTTATGCAACATATACGCAGCGTATTAAAACCCTAAGTGTGCAAATAGGCGTCAGAAATGTGCCAATAGTTTGAGCCTTACCAAACTACAAAAAGCGAGATTGACTTATAATCTAAAGTGATATATAGGTAATCTGAGATGAACAGTGTAAAATAATTTTGATAGTAAATCTTCAACTACCATACCGATCTAATGTAGCTTGGGTTCCAGAAATAACGAAACTCAAACAAAATATAGAATAATCAAATATATTAAGATCACTAAATTAACTCTTCGTATGCAAAATGAATTTACTCCCCCATACTTAGAATGACAGTGCCTTTATAGGAACTCCATCAAAGCTATTCAAACATAAAGATAATATGGTATTAAAACCAATTAATCTAGCAACTATTAATCATAGTTTCAACTTAGTTTTATAAAATGAATCTTTTAATAACCAATTAATCTAGCAACTATTATCAATAGGTGGGTTTGGAGATCCTGAGTAGATTAATGCCTTCATTGAACGTACATTATTAATATGTTTATCCTCTATATCAACTACAGTGGCGGAGCTTGAACGAAAAATTAGTGGGGGCTGGCCTCTTAAAAATCCAATATTTTACACGAAAAAATCGGTAAAATTAACACTACAAGCAAAAAATCAAGTGGGGCCAGAGCACCCCGGGCCACCAAGAAGCTTCGACACTGATCAACAGGTGCACGGAAAGGAAACATAACCTATATGTTGAATGTTTTTGATATTTTAGAATGATAATGGTTCTAACCATGGAGAAACTTAAAGGCTTGATTGTATTATGTAATGATTCAAATGATTTCTTGTTGCTTTAGTTCGATACATTGTCCAAATTTATCGAGTATGTTCATTTGAGAGTATTACATTTGAGGAAAAAAGAACATGAATGAAGATGACCATTGTAAATGGCCAAAAATGTTTTAAATCATCTTTTGAGCCAAGGATGCAATAAATTAAACGTGCATCAGAATGTATGTCCATTGCAACTAGGTTCCAAGAGTATACTTTACAACCAACATATCACACAACAAATGATTCAAACACACAACTATGTGAAACAAATTTGTTCCAAAGAGGAATCATGAACAAGAGCAAGATGACAGCTTTTTCATCTCACTAACCTCCATATCCTGCCCATTGACATCGATCTTCAAGCCCTTAAGTGTGACGGAATCCGCATTGGATTTCGTGACATCATGATCCAAAGTCTTCTTAGAGACCACAGAATAAATTTCCTCTAGTAGCTTAATGAAGGTAGCTTCCACATTGTCACCAGTGAGGGCGGATGTCTCAAAGAAATATAAGTTTTGATTCTCCGCGAACTCCATGGCATCTTCTGTTGGAACCGCTCTCTTTTCTTCAAGATCAACTTTGTTGCCGATCAAAGCAATGACAATTGAGTTATCTGCATGTGCCCGAAGTTCTTCAACCCATCCTGCGACGTGATCAAATGTATGTCTTTTGGTTATATCATACACCAACATTGCCCCCAATGCTCCTCTATAGTATGCACTTGTAACCGCTCTATATCTGTTGCCAATAACTTCCTTTGTCAATTATTATATCCAAATACCTCATGATTATAATTAATTAAGAACATTAAAATATAAAGATATGATTGTTGATCAAAATGATGAAAAAAATAATAATTGAAATTTAATAATATTTAAAGAAAGTGATGTATAATCAGCAATGTAATCCAGATGGGGCCTAACCAGGATGGCAAGAAAGGCATATGCACATGCAAATGCCAACTACATTGACGAATCATTTGTGTTGTCTAATAATGTTTATAGTACTCCATAATTATAATTAAATTTGAAATTGTACTTTAGTATATTATTGATTATATATACTATATAATTGCGGATAAATAGTTTTATGCAATGATTGTTTCCAACTCCCTTTGTCTTCTTCGACCAATGTCATCTCTCGTTTTTCAAATCTCACCACACCCATTGTTTTTACTGGTTACGTAGTACATCACCTGCTCCAAACATGCCTCCAATGAAAACATGTTTAACCATATATAAATATAAATTCTTTATGATTAACATAACTTATTAGTTAATATCTTGACGGTAATATGAAAACGATATAGTATTGAATTAGAGTCATCTTGCAAAATGATTGGTAAACTTGACAACCATGTTAGTTAATTTATTAGACTATCCACATCAAGGATGTTTGTAGGTGATTCTTGGCCTATGTGGAGGGCATTTGTGAGAGGGATGAATTAGTGGGTGTTGTAGAGGATGACATGGAGGGTGTTCATTCTTAAGGATTCTTGAGGAAGAATGGTGAAGAATGGGGGAATGGTGGGTCCTTTCTTTTTTTTTTTTATTTAATTTAAATTTAATAAAATAATTATAATAAGGTTGTTTGTGGGAAGGATATATATGTTATTGTTGTTGGTAAAAAGTGTTTGTGGGAAGAATCAGTGAAAAGCCGATGTGGCATGTTGATTAGGCTGTTTGTAGAAAGGATAGCTTTTCACTGATGCGGATAGTCTTACTAGTTTTTTGATATCGTGCGTTGCGGTGAAACCGAGCAAATGATAATGTAAAACAAACGTGATTTGAAAATAAAGTATGTTGTTTAGAATGTCAAACCATTAGAAAGATTTAGTTTATTATCGTACCGTTTTGTTTTATGATACCAAATGAATACTTTATTTTGAGTACAACTTCGGTTTTAACAAAACTTATAACAAAATATCAGGAAAAGAAATCAAGCACAAATACGTGCTTAAATTTTTAGAAAAAAGTTATAAACGTAAATTATTAAAGAAGTATCAAATTAATCGATAAATTAATATATGTTAAAAAGAAAAAAAAAACAATTATTAAACAAGGTAAAGGAAATATATGTTTAAAAAAAAGAAAAATATGTTATTAAAAGTAAATATAATAATAAACTATTATAATATATTAAATAATAAAAAACTATATATTATTATAAAAATAAAGTTACTTTTCATCAATCCTCGTCAACAATATATATATATATATACATATATATATATATATGTGTGTATATATATATATATATATATAACTAGAATAAAAACTATTTGTGCGCTTTTTAGTATATTGAGAGAACTAAATTAAAAATGGATAAATTTAATAGTATAACCGTGATAAGAGATCATGTACAAGTGAGAAATTTTGTTCGAAGAGTAGGAGAGAATCATGACCACACATTTGTTTTGCTCAATTCAAGGAGTGAAGGGTATGATTGTTTTTTATCCTTTAAACTAGTTTCCTCCTTGATTTTGATTTTCAAACGGCTATAACTTTTTCAAACGTTAATATTTTTTTTTAAATTATATCGTATTAACGAGCATTTCATTCTCTTTAATTCGAGCAGCTTATTGCTATAGTGTTTTTAAAAATAATTTACAGGACTTTAAATACCCATTACGTAATTACGTGATTTTGAATACCCAGTACCCACTATGTGATTTTGAATACTCAGTAAACATTAAATGATTTTGAACACTTGGCAGATGACTACGTGATTTTGGATACTCTTTACGTGATTACACATTCAACATAAATCGTTACACATTCAATGTAAATTCATTACGTGATTATACATTCAGTAATAAGAACTTGATTGTTTATGCTTTATTACGTGGTTAAATCTCTAATATACGACATTATGTTGTTATTATAGGTTGGTTTGGCTATTGTTTTGTATATAATTTATTCTTAATACGTGATTATACTTGAAATATTAGGTATTTCATATGAAATATTATGTATTACGTGTTTTGTTTTTACGTAATCTCTCAGTAGGGTTTCACATAAATCCTATAATGAAATCACGTAATCACGAAATGAGTATTTAAAATCATGTAGTCACGTAATAATACATAGTCAACTATTGTTACCTAATTATGTAATCACTTACTGGGGTTTCACATAAAACACTATAATGAAATCAAGTAATCACGTAATAGGTATTCAAAATCACGTTGTCACTTACTGGGTATTTAAAATCACGTAATCACGTAATGGGTATTCAAAATCCTGCAAAACATTTTAAAGAAAAATATAGCAATATGCTGCTCGAATTAAAAAGAGTGAAATGCTCGTTAATACGGTGTTCTTTTTATAACAAAAAATATTAATGTATGAAAAAGTTATAGCCGTTTGAAAATCAATGAGAAGTGGGTTTATAAGTCAACAATATTGGATTTTCATATTATACCTTTTTCCACACTTATTTCTCTTGTTTTTAATTATGTGAATTCTATATTTGAAGATCACTTAATTTCAACCATTGATTTTGCAAATCAAGGGTCAAATTTCTCTCCTACACTTCGTACAATTTTTTTTTTCTTGTATAATAACCTTTCTCATATAACCTTATACTATATTATATTGAGAGAACTAAATTAAAAATGGGTAAATTTAGTCTATTGGCAAATCTCAAATTTTATTTGGACACTTTTTAATAATTTATAAGGGTTGTATAGTTCTATACAGTTCGTATAGGTCCAAAAGTCAAATCAGCAGATGCCAGTCCATGTTTTGTGGCTGGCTAAACCTATACGAGTCGTATTGAAATATTTTTTTAAATTTATTTATACAATAATGTATAGTTTTAACAAAGATTAATAAAAGAATACTTTATTTTTTAAAATAAAAGTATTTTAGAAAATTTATCATGTAGTATAGGTTTGATACATGTATAATATACTATTTTTATACTATAGTATTTATGTTATAATCGTATTATATACTACACTTATACTGTAGTTTATTATACTATATTACACATACACTATATTACAACTATAAGTATATACGAGATCTATATTACACCTATATGCCTATACGTCAAGTAATGATACGGTATGACATGTAAGATATAACACGACACGTAAGAGTACTAGTGAATTCAAAACAAAACGACACACAATCACATAATACGATACCACACATAATTGAACGTCACCGATACGGCACATATAGAGCAAATACTTCATAAAACGACACGTAATGACAAAATACGTTAAAAAACAGCCCATATACTCATTGAAAAGGCAAAATCTGAAATTAGGAAATTTTGATTTTACCCATATACGCGTCGTATAAGTCAAAACTTGGTCATATAATACCCTAATACGATGCGTATAGGGGTGTCGTTTCATGAAAAAAGGAGTGTGTCAACATAATACTAGACCCTTTATACGCTTCGTATTGGTCAACACGAGTCGTATAATAGTACTATATGACCCAGTTTTGACCTATACGATGCGTATAGGAGTATAATCAAAATTTCATAATTTTTAAGATTATATAATAGATGTTATATACGATATTATAGTTTATTATACTAAACTATACTACAAATATACTATACTATACTACAATATAAACATATACCAGATCTATACTACACATATAGATCTATACAGGGTGTATACATGATTTATACTACACCTATACTATTCATACTCTACATCTATTCTACACTATATCTATACTACAACTATAAGCACATATGGGACCTATACTATAGTATACTATACTACACTATACAATACATGTACGAAACCTATACTACACTATCTTTTTAGTCACACATAGAAAAAACAATAATATACCTTAAATTCTGTATAGATAAAATATAAGTGGAGTTCTTCAGGTGGAGAATGGCTCTAAACCGACTCCCCACAAAAGTCGACTTTGTTAGGAGAGGTATGTCTTCGATTACCAAGGATTGTACATGGTATAAAAAAATTTTGAAAATGTTTTTATTTAAAAAAATATATATATTTTAGAAAAATATGTTAAAACTATAGATAAATGTATAAATTAAAAAAAATTATTGGATACGACTCGTATAGATCTATACAACCTGTATAGGTTCAGTCCACTAGAGAAAATCTGACACATCAGTATTTATTGAAAATTGAAAAAGCTATACGACTCGTGTTAAGGGTGTTGAATTAAGTACTTAGGGTGTGCTAATAATACAACTCAATATAGTGTTAGATTGAGATTACAGGTCATGGTATACGTATACTGTTGCTTTTTGATCTCACATGACATTTTTTGTAAACAACTAATTAAAATTGAAAGGACTATGATTTGAAAAAATAGACTTGCAAATGATCGTTTAAAATTAAAAGGAAGAGCTATGATTTAAGATAAAAATACACAAATAGCCATTTGGTTTTCAAATTTCTGTTTGAATATGGTAGGGGGATTAGATTACATGGGGTGTGGGCATACTTATCCCATTTGCAAATGTCTCTTTCTATTTGGGGTGTGGGCATACTTATCCCATTTGCAAATGTCTTCTTATCTATTTAAGCTAGTGATATGATGTATTATTTTTCATAAATAAAACCCTTTAAAATAACAAATCACTAGAATAAATAAATAATGAATTAAAATCATCGAAATTGTATGTATTATCATGCATGATTCATCTAACCGACAAAACAATTATTGGTTTGTTTGTACAAGTAAGCAAAGTTAACTTTTCAGTTAAATATACAAAAAAAAACAATTGCACATGTTTTTCTTTATATTATTTCAAATATATCTTTATATGAGATATCGTTTTCATTATTCGTCTTGAGCTATCATCAAACTTGACCTATATAGGCAAAGACTATTAAATTTTTAACACAAAGAATAAAATATGACGAAAATCTCAAATAAAAATAATATGAAAACTTTGTGTCGAAAATGCGTTGGAAACCATTGTTTTCAACGCATTTTATCAGAAAGAAAAAAAAAAAAAAAACTTGTGTGAAATGTGTCAGAATTTTCGGCAGTAGGAAATGCGTCAAATATAATAGTAGGAAGGTGGCCATTTTTTTTTCGCTGGAGCAACCTTGAGCTCAGAAGGTGTGTTTCCGACGAAAAGAAAAGAACATGGTGTATAGTAGGGTTTACCTTTCTTGACCGGCGGTGTCCCAGATCTGAGCCTTAACAACTTTCGACTTAATACTCAAAGTCCTCGTTTGAAACTCAACTCCTATGGTTGATTTCGAATCGAAACAAAACTCATTCCTGGTGAATCTTGACAGCACTTGAGTCTTCCCAACCGCTGAATCACCGATCACTACCACCTTATAAACATAATCAACCTTCTCACGATCACCATTGCTCCTAACCACCATCTTCCTCCCATTCTCCGTCCCCACACTACCGCCATTCATCTCTGCATTCATAATAAGAGATGGGTGTTTTGTGTTGTTGATGATATTATAATTTATAAAGGGATTAATTAAGTGTGTTTTCTGTATGTGTTTTGTAGGGGAGAAGGTGGAACACTTTGTTGTGTTTATGTCTTTATATCCCTAAATCAGGCGAAATGCCCGCCAACACATATTCACCAAACTACCCTTTAGGATTAATTATTGTTAAAGTTAAGTTAAAGGGTTTCCAGTTAAGCAGCTTTCTGCTATGACAAATGACAACCACATTCGACCCGATTTTTAATCATTTCTTTCTTATAATAAAACAACTAAAAGGTATAACACCAAAAGTTATCTTGAGCTTGTGAAACTTGTTTCTTTAAGAAACAAAAAAATAAACATGTCAAAATCATGGTTGTAAAAGTCGCTAGGCGCTCCCTAGTCGGATTCGGGAGTACTCGGGAGGTACTCGGCCTAGGCGGAGATTACTCGGGGAGTAATTGGCCTGGGAGATCAGTACTCGGGCCCCGGCAGCCTACCTTGTAGCGAGTACTCGGGGAGTACTCGGAGCCTAGGCGGGACTTTTACAACCATGGTCAAAATAATATATGTTTCACATAGAGGGTTTGAATTTTTTTTTTTTTTTTTTTTTTTTTGGGGGGGGGGGTTTTATGAAATCAGTTTTATACTAGAGTTTCTTTATAGAAATGTCGTTACTAAGGTTGTCAAGCTTGACTAAGCTAGAATACACACGATGTGTGTTTCATTCTTTTCAAGATCATAGTCACATGTTTAGGAATTTTGATAGTGAGCAAAAAGGGAAAGGATAAAAAAAGTTGGGTGATAACAAATATATTTATTAACTTGGGAGATCAAAGATGATCTTGCTTGAACTTTAGCAATTCTTTAGTTTGCCTAAACAAGAAACACGACAATTAGCAATTCTTTAGGCCTCAATTAACTCACTACTAGAAAAGTGGTCATTTTGTTACGGAAATTTCCTACGCAAAAAAATGCGTCACAAATTCTAACACATTTGTAACGCATTTTTTACTAAAAAATAACCCATAATTTTTTTAACAAATTTGCAACACAATAGTAACACAAACAAAAAAAATCCCAATTTTGTCACAGTTTTGTTACAAATGTGACGGAAATATTTTATTAAAACTATTAACTTAACTTAACTAAATTATTAGTACCAAATACAATCTAACTATTTTACAACACATTTCCAGCGAGTAGACATTTGCTACGCAGTCGTAACCAAACTTTATAAAATTAAAAAACCCGCTTGGATTACGGGACCCATAACTCAAGTGCAAAATAACCCATATAATTACATTTCTGCCATCACTATTAAAACCACTATGGAAAGTGGAAACCATACCTTCTGTCAAAAAGACATGTTTGCCAATTTAAAATTCAAAACCCTAAATCCCCAAATATTCATGATCGTCATCGTCTGGTAAGTCCATTTTCAATCCATCACTTCCATAATCGCACAATCTTCACATTTTCAATCCATTCATCTTCCAATTTATTGATCAATAACCAGATCAGATCATGAATCGCAACTACGATGAATTACTGGACGAAATTTGGGAGCTATACTAAACCAATTAGGAGATAATCATCATCAACAATTCGAATAACTTTCATTGGTAAGCAAACTATTATTGTCGTTAACCGATCGGTTACGCCGCCATTTCACCGTCGTAGATCAGACGTAAGTCGTTCACGGTATGATTTCTGGATTCATTTACCGATTTAAAAACCTAAAAACCCTAGATATTAGTTAATTGCAAAACTGTAAGGTAGAAACTGCTATTCGTGAGATTGCTCGTACGTCTGTTGCTTTGAATTTAGAATCTATTGATGTTTCGATTTATGTTTTGGTTCTGATTGAAGGAGTTAGGGTTGAGTAATAGGAAAATTAAGGTGTTGAGATGTGCGAATGTTGATAAGTTACGTGATGTTGATTTGATAAAGTGAAGTTTCCTCCGGATTTGGAGGAACTAGATGTAAATTATCCGCGTAACAAGCTTGAAATTGATGAGTTACATGATGTTGATTTGATATAGCGAAGTTTCATCCAGTTTGAAGGAATTAGATGTAAGTTATCCGCGTAATAAGCTTGAAATTGATGCTTTGCGTAGTTATAACATTAGTGAAATTATGATCACTGGTGCTGGAATTGAATGTCTGTGTTGTGGTTTGTGGAATCTGATTAAAATTAATATCTCAATGAATCCTCTGCTTACAGATAGGTCACTCTTTACACATAATTACTTCATCTTAACATTTAGTGTTCTTCGTTTCTTACCATTTAGTATTCAAAAAGTATTATATGTTATAACTATATCCGGTGACATAAACTATTGAAGCTTAATGAAGCATAAGGAACTAGAGATTATGTAGATGTTCTTCATATGTTTTAGTGAATATGTTCTAACTCTCTATGTGATCAAATGTGTAATCTCTCTTTTGAGCCAAGTCAAATAATGACTCAATGGTAAAGATGTTTGATCTTGACAGTCGACACTCTATTAATAGCCCCAAACCCGTGACCCATTGGTGCTAGAGATTGCTCATATGTAAAAAACTTACGAGTCTGAGTACGAGGCCACTGCTCATAGCTAGACGCATAAGTATGCCATGGGCTGATCTCTTGAGTCTTGTTTGTATTCTTGGAATGTCTCAGTGAAGAAATGGTTGTTAAGATATTGGAAGAGTTCACCTCAGCACAAAGATGACAACACTATAATAGACTGTTGTTTGACCCGCTTGAATTATTGCTAAAACTTGTATTCACAAGATTTATATATATTCTGCTACTTCAACTTGCATATCTAATATTTCCTTTTCGCCACTGGCTACACACAAGGAACTTGTTAGCTAATCCAAGGTTTACACTCGCCGTACGGGTTAGCACTTAGTATCATAATTGACTTCATCTTAAAGAGACCTGACTCACACTTTTCCTAATAGATATCTGGATGGGTTAGATTATCAAATTGCTAGGCTTGGAGCAAGTATGCTAAACTGGAAAGATCTTTGAGTGAAAAAAAAAAAAAAAAAACAGGCCCGAGCCCTATTTGAGTCTTACAATTGCACAACCTGCACTTGACATGTCAGACTTGTGCAAACTCAATATAACAAAGTGCTCAGCGACTCAACTCGATGTCCTGCGAGGTTCACTCTCATCTCTTTTAATACCTTTAACTCGCAAGATGGGGTGGGTTGGGCAACCTGTCAAAATGGGTCCATTTTTATTAAGGTTTAAATTAATTGTCCCTTTTTTCATATATTGCCACAAATCTTGAAGAAATTGTTCTAGTTAGTTAACATTCTCTATTTGTAGTGATAGATTTGTGCTATTAGCTTCCAGTAGGTAGTTCTGTAGAGATTCTGGAACATTCGAAAGTTTGATCTGAATCTGCTGAACTATTGTTTTGCTATTTGAGTTATTGTTAAAAATTTAAGGTATATAATGACTATTGTAAGTGAAGATAAGAATAAAAATATAATAAATGTTGTGAAACTCTTCTGTGTTGACGGGCAGACAAACTCTTCCATTAAATAAACTATTCTGTAACATTCTGTAACATGATCGTGGCCTGTGCCGTCGGCGTATCTGTTAGTGGGATCGGATCCATCTTTGCCGATGAAAATCCGATCAGGCAAGTGGTGTCTAATGGTCTATGGGAACTTGAGACCGCTGTTCTTCAAGTTATTGGTCAAACTCCTCATGTTCTCACCTTTGCTCGATTCGCTCACAGGTTAGTTACTGTTTATCATGAATCTGCAGTGTTTATGTACTTCAAAATGGATCGATTGATGTTTGACTTTTATGGAACAGGTACGGGAGGAAGTACCAAAGTAGTGAGGAAATGAAGCACAGGTACCTGATCTTCGCTGAAAGTTTGGAGACGATTAGATCGCATAACAAGAAGGGGCTATTCTATAATCTTGGAGTCAACTGTGAGTCTTTTCTGCTAGTATCAATTTCGTGTTTCTATTGATTGTAGCAAAGCTTCTTTTTATATTGATTAGTTAGCCTTATGGGGTTTGACTTTAGCCTATCAGTTATTAGCCATGTGATGTGGGGTTTGACTTGTGAAACCATGCAAGTATTAAGCCTATGTTACTGATTTAGTTTGTTGTTGGTTGGAACAGAATATGCTGATATGACATGGGAAGAATTCAGCAAGAACAAACTGGGAGCTGCTCAACACTGCTCTGCTACTAAAAGGGCAATCACAAACTCACTGATGTTCTCGTCCCACTCACGGTATATATATAGCTTCTTTTACTATCTATCTATCATCTTACTTACTTACTTGTCAATTGTCACGTGTGTATGTTGCAGCAAGATTGGAGGAAAATAAGAATTGTGAGCCCAGTCAAGAATCAAGGATCTTGTGGATCCTGCTGGACATTCAGGTAAATCTCTCTAATCTTGTGAACTAATCAGAATTTAATTGATGTGTTTATATCTTATATCTATATATGATATTGAGCTTATATCTATCTAACCAACCAATAGTGTGTGGAACACATTTGAGCGACATACAAAGTAGCTTCATTAAGCCCACCCATGTATTGCAACTACTTTATAGGTCACTCAAGTGTGTATACGGTAACCCTTAGCTTATAATCTACTAGTTACTAGCTAGAGGGTGTTTGTGATTGCTTATTTGAACTACTTATTTTGAAATAAGAAACTTCAAACTGCTTATTTAAATCAACTTATTTGAGCCACAAATAATTAGTTAAGCAAACCCCAAACACACTCACTCAAAACACAATAAGCAAATAACTGGGAGTTTTTGTTATGTTTATTATTTGCTAAATTACTAGTTTATAATTTATAGGGTGCCGAGGATGAGTTAAAGCATGCAGTAGCAAGGTTTCGACCGGTTCCCAAACGCAGACCCCTCGAAGTGAAGGTGAAATTCTACAGTCATCCAACTTAAAAAGCTTCACTTTTGCTGAGCTTAAAAGCGCTACAAGAAACTTTCGTCCCGACAGTATTCTCGGAGAAGGCGGGTTTAGCTTGATTGTGGGAGACAAACTAATCTGGAATGAACAACATATTTCCGTTTAACAGGTCATTTGTAGCGAAATAGTCTCAACGTGTATATCAAACATGTTAAACAAAGCGACCCAAAACCTGAAATTGGAGTTGTCTTCTATGACGCGTTAGATAACGGGTCGAACTAAAGGCCGATGTATCATTTGTTTATCAGTATTTTTTTTTTTTTGCTGATATTCCTGCAAATTTTAGCAAAAAATAGGGGATTTTTCCAGTTTTTTTTTTTGTTTTTTTAAATATTCCGTCACAAATGTGTTGCAATTTTTTGATATTCCGTCACAAATGGGTTGCAATTTTTTTATATACATCATAGGAAATGCGTAGTAAATGCGTCACAAATTTCTAACACCATATTTCTGTAGGAAATACGTTAAAATTTGCGTAGTAATTGCGTAGTAAATAGTTTCCGACGGGACTTTTTCCAACATCAAGGTTTTGTTGCAAATCCGTAGCAAATGTCAATTTGTGACGCATTTGTGACGGAAAAGTGCGTTAAAAAATATCATTTTTCTAGTAGTGACTTGTGAGATCAAAGATGATCTTGCTTGAACTATTCTATAAATGAAATGTGACACTTACTTAGGTAACCTGTAGCGCATTCAATACATGGGTGGCCATTCGAATGATCCAAAAGTTAAAAAGATCCTCATTTAGACCAACAATCCAAGGTTTGGACAAAGTCCTCTACTGATAATGTATTTTACACATCGGACGAAGTCCTCCACTTATCATAAATTTATAATTCGATGACACGGTTAAGTGTTTCATTTGTCCAACTACAATCTGTTTAGCTTATTGAGGCCTCAACACATAGATTTATGAGTTGTATCGTTTTTCTTTGAATTCCTTTTATTTATACATTTAAGATGTCTTAATCATAAATAGTTTTTAATATAAGTAACTTTCTCGAGCGAGGAAATCAATCCCGTGTGATAACCTAGTTAATTATAAAGAAAAAAATATAAAAACAAAAAACACTCTAATTCAATTGACTAATACATCTGTTAGGACTATATCAAGTTTATCACAACAACAAAAAGCTATGTGAATTGCTAAGAATGACGAGATCGGACTTAATAATAAGGCATTAATTTGCGAAAACAATAAAAACAAACACAAATTCCTTTAAGCCCGATAATACATTTCTCTCAATAACTAAGTTGCCAAGTTTACAATGAAAACAAGCGCACACATGACACAACTATGAGAAATACTAGTT
Organism: Helianthus tuberosus; assembly: GCA_030545235.1. NCBI lineage: Eukaryota > Viridiplantae > Streptophyta > Magnoliopsida > Asterales > Asteraceae > Helianthus > Helianthus tuberosus. Next base: position 97,015 of record JARYGA010061180.1, on the reverse strand, counting down.
ATCCTATAGGGCTATCCAACACACAATGTTAGTAGAATAACAGAAATAAATCTACATTAATTGTTCATTTTATTAAGAGGATCAATACAAACCATTGATCTTTATAAAACACTTTAACACTAATCTATCACATTATCACATGATTGGGTAAACATAAATAGACAAACAGACAAATCGTACTACCAGTAACAGTTGCAGTACTGACACAGAGATCCTCTCAGCAGTGTGAACTTCGGTACCTCAACAGTGGCCATGAACTTCAGTTTCGATAATGAACATGAGCAACAACAAAGTCCCAAGTCTTAAATATGTACATCAGCATCAAGTTGTTAGCAACGATAGCCTTGGAATACTTTGGTAACATCAGCCTCTAATATACATAACAATATTAAGAAACACATTACTTATCTTATCAATTTAACTAGTTGTAGGACCCGTGTGACCACACGGGTAGGTTTAATAAGCATAAAAATATATTATAATACATCATTGAAGTTGTTTGTATTTAGTTACTATCTTTATAAAACAATGTTAAAGACAATATGTGTTAGGACATAAAAAATTAATTACTGTGTTACGAAAAAATTATTAGTTCATGTTTGATATAGAAATTAGCTATCTAATTGATAATATGTTGTCTAAAATGAAAGCATGACATAATTTTATGTTGTCTAATAATTAAAACATGACCTAATTTAAATTAATAACCAAATGTTATTGAACAATATAAAAAAAAGCCCTTATATTTGATACAATTAACCTTAATAATGGGTTAGATTTTGAAGGCCCATTAAAACCCTTATTTCAAATACGGCCCCAAATTCTAATCACTCATCTACCGCTCCATCTCCATCTTCGTTCTTCAAAGGGCGACAACGAAACCACAGGGAGTGTTCAAGATTTTCGCTTATCAGCAAAAGGTAATATAAAACGTATTAATACCTAATAGGAGGTGTTTAAGTGTAAGGTTGTTAAAAATTTCTATCAAGCTAAATAGTTAAATAGTTAAAAATTTCTATAACTTCATTTTTTTACTTTTAGGCATAAATAATAGTTTTATTCTATAATTTGTAGTAAAAATAAAAACTATATGTAGCTTAAATAAACGAATTTTATATAAAATTTTAAAAAAATACATAATACTAATGATAAACATACTTAAATATCAAACAATACCTACTTAAAAAGATTAAAAAAACCAAACAAGCTCATTTGAAATTCTTCATCTTTAAAACTTTGGCTCCTTCACGAGTCACCAAGTTGGTGTTCAACGATAAAATTTTTAAATCCTCTAGTTTGCTCAAATATTCTTTCAAAATAGACTGTTTTATATTCCACCTCTTCATACTTGGTTTAAAAATTCTTTGACTTTGCTAAAACTTAATCTACTATCTTGTCATTTGAAGAAGACGTAGCCCGTTTTTTTTTTTCCCCTGATCCAGACATTTGTTTCGCACGGTGCTTCATTTGTTTTCTTGTTTCGGTCCACGGAAACAACATGAATCCGAACCACTAGTCGTGTATTCGAGCATTGATGTAATGTAAATTACATCTGTTTCCATGTATTCAAGTTGTTTTGTGTCATTTTACCATTGGTTTTGTATATTATTGTGTCTTGTGTGTTTTGCAGGGTCGCGGTGTTGTCTAGTATAGAGAATAAACACAGTAATTGGGGTTTGAATTGTATTGAGATTGTATTGTACTAGATTAGGGTTACATAAAGATGGGGTTTATATAGACCACCATATTACACATTAGTCCCTATACTATTTGTTTCTTCTTTCCGACACTCCCCCTCAAGTTGAGTAGTGGGATCTCCAATACTTAACTTGCCCAAACAGCTACTAAAAGCGTTTCCGTTGACTGCTTTAGTAAGAATATCTGCGAGTTGATCTTTTGATGATATATATGGGAGCTCTATGATCCTTTCCTCCAGTTTTTCCTTGATGAAATGTCGATCTACCTCCACGTGTTTTGTTCGATCATGCTGAACTGGATTTTCTGAGATTTGTATTGCGGCTGTATTGCGCACATAATTTTACTAGGTGCTGCTCTTTGGGAGAAACCAATGTCTTCTAGAAGTTTCCTGATCCAAAGAACTTCGCTTAACCCTCGAGCTATGCCTCTGAACTCTGCTTCTGCACTTGACAGAGTGACCACCTTCTGTTTCTTACTCCTCCAGGTAACAAGGTTTCCACCAACCAAGGAGAAGTACCCTGATGTTGACCTTCGATTTCCCTTATCTCCTGCCCAGTCGGCGTCAGTGTAGAGCTCAACATTTAAATGTCCATTTGTTTTGAACAACACTCCATGGCCTGCGGTTCCCTTTAGATACCTTAGAATTCTCTGAGCAGCTTCCATGTGAGCAATTTGTGGTTGGTGCATAAACTGACTTACCACTCCAACAGCATAAGCTATATCAGGGCGAGTGTGAGAGAGATAAATTAACTTGCCCAATAGCCATTGATACCTTTCTTTGTCTGCAAGCTCCGCCAGGAGATCAAGGACATACTTCTTTTGGCAGATGAAAATCCCCCGTTTAGACCTGAGAACTTTTATTCCGAGGAAATACTTGAGATTCCCAAGGTATTTCATTTCAAACTTTGAAAACAAATTCTTTTCTAGCCGCGCTATCTCTTCCACATCATTTCCGGTGATAATCATGTCGTCTACATATATGATCAGGCAAGTTACGAGGCCATTTCTACTTTTGAGGAACAGGGTATGATCAGCGTTACTTTGGTAATACCCGTATTCTTTCATGACCAAGGTGAACTTTCCAAACCAGGCCCGAGGTGACTGTTTTAGCCCGTATAGAGATTTTTTCAACTGACAAACTTCCCCATCTTTAAAACCCTCTGAAAAACCTGGAGGTGCTTCCATGTAGACTTCTTCCGCTAGGTCTCCATGGAGAAATGCATTTGTAACATCAAACTGATGGAGAGGCCAATTCTTAGTGGCTGCCACGGAGAAGAGGACTCTGATGGTGTCCATTTTTGCAACCGGGGAAAACGTCTCAGAGTAATCGATCCCATACGTCTGAGTGTACCCTTTGGCTACAAGTCGAGCTTTGTATCTTCCAATAGAACCATCTGGTTTATACTTAATTGAATACACCCAACGGCAGCCAACTATTTTCTTTCCTTTTGGGAGAATGCGCTTTTCCCACGTATTGTTTTTCATAAGAGCTTACATCTCTGTTTCCATTGCTTCTTTCCAGTTCTTCTTACCTTGCGCTTCCTTTACAGAGCTAGGTATTTGTTCGGAGTATAGAGAGGTGACAAATGCTTTCGCACTGTTAGATAAGTTCCCATTAACTATATTAGCTACAGGATACTTTGAGGTTCTGGTTTCCCTCTCTGGCGAGTACCGTTTTGGATGGACCCCTCTATTGGCTCTAGGAGGGAGAGGGTATCTTCCGGTTGTCTCTGCTGCAACTGGTTCCACATGTTCAACCTCTTCCAAGTCTAGTTCACCCTGTTCCACATCTGGTTCAGCCTGTGGAGTAGGTTCCGTTGTTGTCGGTTCTTTGTTTTCCCCTGTTGTCTCTTGGTTATAAAACGTATAACATCCAAGTTCCTCAGTATTTCTTACCTCAAGTATCACGTGGGATGGACTTTCTTCAGTGGTACTGTGCTCCACAAATTGTGTGACTGTGTTTGAAGGACTCGCAGTACTGTGATGATTTTCTGTTGTTACTTCTTCAGATGAAGGAAGTTGGGTTAGCCAACTCAGGGTGTCTATACATTCATTCTCCTCTTGACCACTGAGTTTGGTGTCATAAAAGTATTTTGTTTCAAGAAAGTCGACGTTCATTGTGGTGAACATTTGATGAGTTTTTGGATTGTAATACCGGTAACCTATTTGGTTGATCCCATAGCCGACAAATACACATTTCTCAGCACATGGTCCGAGCTTGTTTCGGTTGACTTTGGGTATGTGGACAAATGCGGTACACCCGAAGATGCGAGGTTCAAGTGTAAGAGGATGGGGAATACTGGCAGACTTAGACAGACAATCTAAAGGAGTCTTAAATTTAAGAGCTTTTGTGGGAAGCCATTCAGGAGATACACGGAGGTTGCAACTGCCTCTGTCCAGAAAGATTTAGGAACCTGAGACTTGATTAAAAGGGCTCGAGTCATTTCAAGAATAATACGGTTTTTCCGTTCGGAAACACCGTTTTGTTCGGGGGTATGAGAACAAGAGGTTTGATGAATTAATCCTTTGGTTTTAAAGAATTGTTTCATGGATGTATTGGCAAATTCCCCCCCCCCCCCATTGTCGGATCGGAGGATTTGGATTTGAGTTCGGAATTGAGTTTGAATCATAGCATAAAACATGATGAATTTTTCGTAAACTTCGGCTTTGTTTTTTAAAAAATATACCCATGTCATGCGAGTGCAATCATCCACGAATAGTATAAAGTACCGAAGAGCCTGCCCCCCCATCACAGGAGCAGGACCCCACACATCGGAATGGATTAGTGAAAAAGGTGAAGCAACTTTCGTATTGCTAGGTTTAAATGGTTGTCGATGGCTTTTAGCACGAAGACAGGTTTCACAATCTATTTTTCCCTTTGAATGGAAGAGTTTTGGAAACAAAAGGTGCGAATAGCCATGGGATGGGTGTCCCAAACGTCTATGCCATAGCCAGGCTTCCCGATTTTCAGTTCCATGAGCCAACATCACAGTACCCTGTTGAGTCACTTCATCCACGTAATACAATCCGTGGCGCTCAGTACCACGTCCAATAATCACACCCGTCCGGATATCCTGTAGAATACAGAAAGTAGGGTGCATTAGTACCGTGCAATTCAATTCTTTGGTAATATGACTAATTGAGAGCAATTTGTGTGATAATGACGGAACATAGAGGCAATTTGATAATTTCATAGTTGGTGAAATTTCAATTACTCCTCCTCCTTTCACTTGCATCGTTCCGTTGTTTGCTGTATGGATCTGAGTTTTTTGAGGTTGGGTCATTGAACATATGTCTAATGGTTCAAACGTCATGGTGTCAGTGGCACCAGAATCAAATATCCAAGAACTGTTCTTTCCATGATTGATTTCCATTTTTTTTTTTTGTAAACGAGCTGTCACTACGGAGAAGACAGCAAACCAGCGTATTAAATAAATATGCTGGACACTTGAACTCGCGTTCAAGATTTATCAATTAGGCCGGGAACAAATACGCTGGACCACTTAAATCCGCCAGAATTACGACGCCCGAGACAGAAGTTATCTTACCGGCGTATTTATCAAATACGCCGGGCAACTTGAACTCGCATTCAAGATTTAAGTTAACCCCGAATAATTTCGCCCAGACAAATTCGCTAGCTTCCGGATTAAACAAATCCGCTATCGTTATTTCAAAAAATTATTTCCGCTAACAAAGGAATTGCAAAAACGAAGGCTGCAAAAAAAAATAAATCCGCTACTAGGGTCTGCAAAAAAACAACAAAAAAAACTTCTAGGGTTTTGTGCGGCGGTGGCTGTTGCTGTTGTTGTTATTGTGCCACCAAAAAAAAATTCTTTTTTTTGTCCTTCCCAAGAACTACACGTGATGGTAATGATTGATGTTGACTTTTCTTGTTCACCTTTAGACTAATGTTGGCTCCTAGAAACAAAGGTATGAAACAAAGGTTTGTAGGAATCAAAAAAGGCTTCGTGGATCGAAGAAGGAATCTTCGTCGGTTGTGGGAATCAAAAAAAGGCTTCGCCGAAACAGGTTTGGTTTGAGTTTTGCTGAGATTGATTTGGAGATGATGAACAAATTGTTTCACGGATCAGAAACTCTGCTCTGATACCATGTTGTCTAGTATAGAGAACAAACACAGTAATTGGGGTTTGAATTGTATTGAGATTGTATTGTACTAGATTAGGGTTACATAAAGATGGGGTTTATATAGACCACCATATTACACATTAGTCCCTATACTATTTGTTTCTTCTTTCCGACACGCGGAAGTGAAAACAAGCTAAAATGTTAAAGAAACGAGCACACAGGAGAAGGTTTGGGCTTAGTGAAGGATTCTCCTGGAATGGAAATGGATATTTAAGTTGGAAAGATGATAAAGAATTGAATTGCGAACCCATAGGCAAAAACGGTGAGGAAAACGGAGTTGAAACGAAAATTATGATGAAAACGATTTGATCAGTTCGCAAGCTGGTCGTGTCGCGGGACCAGCGATTAATAGAAGCCTGCACGGCATGTCGTGAAGCCCTGATCAACACGTAAAAGTCCATAACTTAGCCCTATTTAAGACCATAATTAACCCTAATCAATCCCTTGACAACCCTAGACGAATTGAGAGATTTTAGACGAAAATTGGAGATCTTTTGGAGCATAATCAAGCAAGACAAAGCATCGGTTGAAGTTATGAAGACTTGGGATCGTGTTGGCTCGCGTGTTAAGAATTCGGGTTTACTTGTTCTCGTATTTATTGCTTTGATTATGTTTTGCTACTCTATGATGAATCTTGTTCTTGATTTCTTAAATATGTTAGGCTAAAACTTTATGAACTTCCTAGGTTAATGATGAACATGTGTTAAAGTTGCTATTTTTATCCAAATTATGAACTTATCTATGGATTTTCTTTAAGAGTAAAGACTTGTTTGATATGATTCGATGTGTATGCGTGTCTAAACTTGTTTGATTCATGTTTATTGCTTCACATGTTCCTTGTTGAATGTCGTTCATATAATAGGTTCATGTTAGATCATTAACTGTGTGTTATTGATTATTTTGTGGTTAATTGGCCAATATACCATAGAAGTGATATCCGTGATACGAGTAGGTTCAGGTGTTCTACTAATGTTAATAACCGTGAAGTGTGAAATTGTCGGTGTGTCTAGGTTGGTAAATTGCTAGGTTTAGTTGCTTTGTGAGGAGTCCAACTTAGTTGCCTTTCCGATTTTTGCTTATCGAGTTGAATCATATTTCCAAGTTACCCTTGTCTTATAAGGGTACTTTATTAGAATAGTTAGATAACCGTGAGGGAGTCTAAACCAACCGGTAAAATAACAGCCTACTAGAGTTTCATAGATGTCTTCTCGAGGAGGGTCGAGGGTCCTGTTCGGTTTTGGATTGGTTTAGTACTTTACGATCTCGGTTCCATAACAATTCATGTCCAGTAGAAAGATAACTGACAACACATGGGATTCCAACCTAGGTAGTCCTTTATCATCATCTGAGTTAAATACAAGTTCCAAGTTGCGTTCTAGCTCGGTTAAATTTGTTAATCTTTATTTAATTGCAATTTTAGGATATTAGAAAACCCTCCCAAATAACAAAACAAATAAGTCGAGTCAGTCTAGTAGTTAGTTTTTAAGTCTAATGAACGTAATTAGAGAGTCTCGTGGGTTCGATACCCGGACTTACTTAGGCTATACCGCATTGACCGGTACACTTGGCGGTTGTGTGGTCTAGGTTTTAGAGAGTCTATTTTTATAAATTTAAAACTTAGAGTGTCTATTTTAGGGTTAAAATTAGTTAGTTTAATTAGACCGCTTTGAACACATCAGGCATCTATGCCATCTTACTTTATGAACTGCTCGTTTGTTGATTCAATTTGTATACTACTGCCCATTATGAGCTATGTCGAAGAACATCCCAAGGGGAGATAAGTTTAAAAGTTTAATTATGATCCTCAAGCTATATCTCAGGTGAGACATTTAAATGTTGACATCACTTTGTCATCTTTTATGGTTAATGTATTTGTTGTTTTAACTACTACAAAACTTCGACACCTTTTGACGTTGTAGAAAACTAGAGGGGCGGAATAGGTTTTCTTAAAATTTCTTTGTTAAACACTTGTTCCACTTTATTAAAAACTTGTCAATAACTCAACCAATATTGTAGGATCGAGATTCGACCTATACGAGTCGATCAGAAGAGTTCTAATCCAAACCAAAGGCGGAATTCAGTGATTCGGACTTGATTCACACACAGATTCACTTTAACTGTCTTCATTATTGATTTGAAAGCTTTATAGATCATACGACACTTCAGCAGCACCTCGACTCTGGAATCACAACTTTTACAAATGAATGACCAAGCTCAGCTATATATAGGGGAGGCCATTTCGCATGGAATGGACATGAGGAGACCATTTCGCATGGAATGGACATGCCCAATTCGTGTGAAATGGTCACTTGGCCATTTCGTACGAATTGGTTCTGCCAGTTCGCATGAACTGGTCCAACTCCTCTAAAACCCTAATTTCTAACCTACCGAGCTTCATTGGAAAATTTGAAAAATAAACGCAATAAATTGTACAAAGTAAAGTGACAAACTGATGTGATTTGCTTCAATTCGCCATCCACTTGGCATAAACAATCAGAACTCCCCCTGACAACAAACTATTTTCCCATTAAGATTTCAAAACACTTAAGTTTGTTTTAATCAAAATGGTTTTTCCGGAAAATTAGTTTTGTTGGGGTTTCATCACATTGCTTTCTCAACCACTTGTAAAATCTAACATTTGCAGATTTTTCACAAAAACATTTTCAAGAATGATGCCGATTCCTGTTCCACGATTACCAACTTGGGAGCTCCGGCAAGTCAGGATTTTAAGTAGAGAATGCTGTCACCCAAGCCTGACCAGTCTTGGGTGATTGTGATTCATCTTCAATCCACCATCTTTTTTATTTATAAAATTCTTTTGCTCCTTTCACCTTCCCATCGACCATCTTCCAAAAGATATGTTTCACTTTTCCATTAAATGCTTTTTCGACATCAAATTCATTCTTCTCAGCATAGAATTGATTCGAAATCTCAATCTTTCCAACTTTTAACTTCAAGTTTTCTTTTGTCAATGGTGGAAAGTTTTCATCGTTCATTTCTGGAACGGAATTCTCATTACTTGATAAAACAGATGACTCCTCTGACTTTGACGAGCCGGATTCATTGTTAAAACTAGTTTCAGATTTAACAACCCATTTTTGTTTGTTCAAATCGACTCTTCTTTTGTAAAAACGTTTCGAACTTTCATCAACTTTGAAAGCCGAATTTTTGAACTCTTTAAAATTTTCATTTGGTTGTTCTTTTTTATCAATACATTTTTTCTTCATTTTAGAGTTAGAAGAAACTCCCTGTTTTGTGTTGATGGACTTTGGGCAATTCCAAGCAATGTGTTCAACTTCTTGACATTTAAAACATGTTCTTCTGTCAACTCTTGGTGCAGAATTTTTCAAAACATTCTTATTCTTTTCTGCGAGAAACTCTTTGTTTGACTGTTCTCTGAACAGTTTCTCCTTTTCTTCTTCTGAACTTGTACCTGAAACAAATTTAGTTTTTGGTTTATAATTTTTCTCATTTTTATAATTTTCAGGAGGAATAAAACCTAAACCTTTCTTTTTGAAATTACTGTTATGGTTGGGTTTCTTTTGAAAACCAGAACCAGAACTTTAACCTTTTTTTCTTGTTCAATCTTTGTTGAACCCTTGAAGTGTATTTTTTAGGTTTTTCAGTAAGATTTACATCTTTTATTTCAGAAATATTAATTTCTGTTAATTTGAAAACCTGTTTGATTTGTTCAGTTTTAACACTTCTTATTGGAAATTCCTCATCAGAAAATAATTTGGCAGAATCATTCAAAGTATATGCTAATTTGAATGTTTCGTCATTCAAATTATTTTTCGACATCAGAAATTCTTTATTGTAAACCCTTTTAACCGGTGAACTCGGATTGTTGTCTGATGAACTCGACGTTTCAGATTTAGACTCCGATGTTAACTCTTCATCCATATCCAACACCTGATCGACCACTTTCTTTAATAACTCAGACTCATGATCAGTGTCAGACGCTGTGAATGTGACGTCAATGTTGTCTGGTAACTCACCAGTTGTTTCAGACTTTAACTTTATATTGACTGCCTTTTTTAACAGTTCCTCATTTGGTTTTCTAGGAGAATAACTTTCCCAGATCGGAGGCAGACACTTGTTATACTTGACACTATGTTTCTTACCAGCATCCGTAACTTCCGTCTTTTTATCTTGAAAAGCTTCAAGACCTGCAACAGTAGGATAAACTCTATCAATCAAATAATCACAGGATGAATAACTCAGCAATAGTCGTCTGATTCTTTCATTTTCAATCTTTTCGGTTTCCAAATCCTGCTTCAGCTTAGCACACTCTTCAATATAGCTATTTATGACCTTCTGCTTAGTCATTAATGTTGAACTCATCATCGTTGAGGCAGCTTCTACTTCTAAGTTTTTCTTGTTCAAACTATCAACTGTTCTGTTCAGCACATCATACGATTCTTTTATATACTTAACATCGAACAACAGTTTTTCCTTCAACTCGTCTAGTTCACTATACTTCTTATCTTTCTCTTCACAATGTTTGCAGGGTTCCAAACATTTTAGACAAGGTTTTGTGATCTCAACAATCTTTTCAACTTCGACGACTTTCTCAACTTCGACAATTTTTTCAACTACTTTCTCAACCTCAATTATTTTTTCAACTTCGACTATTTTCTCCACCACCTTTTCAATCACATTTGGTTCTGTTTCAACTTCTATCATCACTTCACTTTCTTCAACCTCAACCCTCCCTGTCAATTTTTCTTCAACTTTTTTTCTTTTTCAGCTTCCATTTTTGCCTTTTCTTCACCAAACCTTCTTGCTTCCAATTCTTCCACTTCTCTCTTCAGTCGAGCAGCCCTTTTCTCTTTCAACATCTTGATTTTATCTGCAAAAAACAAATTAAAACTAAATGAGTCCAAATTTTTTCGAGCTGTATTAATATACTCTTCCTCATCATCGGTGTCTTCATCACTTTCTGATGATTTGAAAATCTTCTTTCTTTTTGGCTTAGATTTGATTGACTCTTCTCCTGAGGTTAAGTCTTCAAGGATTCGAGCAACAAATGGTGATTTTTCTGTATCACCCGGGATGTATTTGTCCCAGCTAAAACCCTCTGGCAGTCTTTCATCATCTTGATTAACTAGATAAGCTTTCTTCTTTCCTTCTTCAATAACACGGGATGATGACGGTTGTTGAGCAACCTGATGATAAATTGCTTTTCGATGATAATTGTTGTTTCCAAACGGATCTTGTCTTCCGGTTGCTTCTCTGTTTGTGCACTCTCGTTTAAAATGCCCTTTTTCTCTGCAACGAAAACAAGTAACCTTCGATTTATCAAATCCTAGCTGAGATGTAGCCGCATCACGAAAATCATCTCTACCGGTGATTTGTATTAATTTTTCTGATTTTCTCAAAACACTAGCTAAACACTACTTGATGTCCATCAACTCAAGTTCCTCAGAATCAATCTGATCATAATCCTCCTTAGTCAGCATCAGATTTCCAATTCTTCCAGAAACTAGGCTTTCATAAGACTCTAACACAGTAACAAGTGATGCCATGTGTTGCTTAGCCATATCTGGAGAGAGATTTTGACCATTTTGTATGTTTAATGTCACATTGCATTGCAGATTTGTTGAACTTTGTCGTTGAGAACTTGGTGTTGAGAAATTCGGATCAAAACTTGAATACGATGACGAATATCCACCACTCTGAGTTGTAGTGCTAAAATTTGTTCCGGAAGTACCATCAGCACTAAAAGTAGTCTGAATGTTCGAACTCGGAGTAGTCTCAAATTTGCTTCCTCTATAGTATAGCCTATCATCTTGTTGAGCACTTGGATTATTCATGATAGCAGTTTTCTGAACATCTAATTCATGTTCTTCAAGCTTCTGAATGAACTTACACAAATTCATGCTTTCAGATTTTCTCATATGTTTTAAAATCAACAGATATGTTCCCCATTTATCTTGTGGTAACGCATCAGAAAGCTTATCAACCCATTCATCATCTTCCTTTTTGATGTCCAATCTTTTCATTTCCTGGACAAGATGACAATATCTATCGATAGTCTTCTTAGTCGTTTTACCTTTCCAAGCTGTAAACATATCAAAATATTTCTTTAGTGATGCACGTTTATTTTTTATAATATCAACACTTCCCTTAAACTTTTGAATCAACGCTAACCAAATTGATCTAGCAGTTTCCTCATGTTGAAGCAAGACAAAAATATCTTCTTTTACCGCTTGTTGGAGAATGCTAATCATCATTTTTTCACTGGTGTATTTTAACTTCTCATTCGCTGAATATTCACTTAAAGGTTTTTCATTTCCACGGTCATCTGTCGGTTTAACGTAATCTTTGTCTAACGAAACCCATGAATCAAACTTATAAGCTTGCACCCAGTTTTCAAAACGATTTTGCCACCCTTTAAAATCCTCAATGTACATAAGCTTCAGAGGCTTTTGAAAGGTTCCTATTTCATTTTCGATTTCAAGAGTTTCAGCAACTGTAACTGGAGCAACTGGAGTAGTAGCAAACGCGTTGTAAAACTCTTCTTCCATGTTTCAGTGAACAGTTTTACTAAATCACAATGTTCAAACGATCTGGATGATTCAAGCAATCTGATCCAATTCCAAACAATCTGACCCAATACTAAACAACCTGCTAAGATGCACCTCGTAAATCACCTTTTGTATTGAACTAAGAAATATCACGTGAATTCTCTGATTGGGCCATGTTTTCTGATTGGGCCGATAATCACATGCACTCAATACTCATATTATAAGAATTATCTCATTCTCCATATTTCTTTCTATACATGGTCTGTGTTCTCATGTTTATCGTGTATATTGGTTGCTAATATACCATTGTTTTATAACAAAAATTTGATATTTTTTTTATATTATCGTTTGTCAAACTGTTAGAATTTTGATAAAAAAATATTATTAAACTGACATTTCCTTGGGAAAACGAGGTTCTTCCCCTGAAGATTGTCATGCCAAAACCCATGTGAATACCGTAGTTACCAATAACCAAGTTCCACGTCGACTTGTGTTAGCCCTCCACGTTCCACGTCAACTTGTCTTAGCCCTCCAACCAATCAGCTCAAACGGGGTTCTTCCCATGAAGATTGTCATGCCAAAAAATATTATTCCCATGAAGATTAAAAAGTCGACGTGGCGAGAGATATTCCTCCATGGCGAGAGATATTCCTCCACTATGCACCTGGAACGCCAAACATACCGTAGTTACCAAATTCCAACAATTAACCGAATTAAGCATGAGATGTGTATCTTTTTATATTATTTAAGGGTTGTCCTACGGACCACCCGTCACACCTCCATACTTAACCGTTGCTTGTCCCAAGCAACCCCTTTAGGCAACTACAATTAGCTCAAGCGATCAAACACAAACCAAGCAAACAAATGTCCTTAGTTGTTCAACGGCTAGTTTGACAATAGGCTAGTTTGATCGCTAGAAAAAACTTTTTTTAAACCTATATATACTAACATATTTCACACCATTTTTGAAAATCACACACTCAATCATCCATTTATCTCTTCCCAACTAACTATTATCTTCTATTTTTAACAAAATTTTTAAAAATAGAAGGCTCAAATTCTTCACCTTCATCTTCTTCATTATCATCTGAGCTTGACGATTTATCTTTCTTCTCTTCAGATGACGAGGGACCGACACTCATAATTTCAGCGGTTCAAAAGGCGGTTTAAACTGTAATGGAAGACGAATGGTGCTCCTTAGAACCCCAAGAGGAGAATATACATAGTACGTGACCAAGACACCGCACATGAGTTATTGGTAAGTGATTATTTGTCACACCCTCAAAATACCACATGCGGTGACCCCGCTAGGCGTGTGACGTACCAGGATCTAGCCACCAATCACATTGAACTAATGTCAAGATTGAAATAAAGTTTCCATTTATTAAGGTAAAGCATTCATAACATAATCCAAATTCGACATGTTTAGCGGAAGCGATTAATAAAACATGGTTTAAACGTTTCAAAACCCAATATATAATGAAATCAGAAAACAAGTCATGCATATCCAAGCAGTGCGACCCATGACCACTCCAGCCATCCAGATAGCAAGTTCCTTGTCCAAAGTACCTAACGACCTGCGAGCATGCAACAAGTGTATCAAACGACGCTGGTGAGTTCATAGTTTTACGAAAACGTTAGTTACCAAGTGATTAGTACAGTTCATTGATTATATTGTTGATAATAAACCGATGTCGTACAAGATGGCTCCAGATTATTTTGCCCTTTCCCCAATGCCCCTATCAAAGCATTGGGCATGACTGGGTCATTAGTTCACACCCGTCCTCTCAGGTACGGGGTGAGGGTGCCAAACCTAGATAGCGCTACCAACTAATACCCCGTTACCTCTCAGGTAACAAACAAGATGGGACTTAATGGTGATAGGAGTGAGTGTATTATCCAACATCCCAGTTTTACCCAAGTGACTTATTCCTCTCAGGAATACCCAATGATTGTCCCACTGATGTGTGTAAAATGCAACATATAAATTACATCAAATGAGGCATAAAACTAACCCTTTTTTAGTACTAATGTTGGAAAAAGTGTGCTTTTGTCTTCCTTTGGTATTTTAAGGGTTAAATGAGCTTAAATGAACAAAAGAAGCAAAAATGCAGCCAAATCTAACAATAATACAAAAAAGGAATAAACGTGGCATGCCCGACCCCTCGACAACATCTTCCCAAGCAAAAAAAAGACATCAGAAGGCTAAACACGCCCCGTGCCCACCGGACACGGGGGCGTGCCCAAGTGTCTGCAGAAAAGACAAAGTTGTAGAAGCTTCTATTTCCCAACACGGGGGCGTGCCGAGCGGACACGGGGTCGTGGTCAACGCTAAGATTCGCAGAATCCAATCAAATCTTGATAGTACAGATACGCTTCTATACACAGGGTCGTGCCCAGCGGACACGGGGGCGTGGTCAACTAATGCAGACAAACTGCAATTAATGAAGAAAGAGAAAGTGGATGGACACGGGTCGTGCCCAGTGGACACGGGGTCGTGTCCGGGCTTCTGTGCAGGCTATAAATAGAGGTGCTTGGTTCACTTCAAAGGCATCTCTTGGCAAACCACCTCTCTCACACTTCACCCACCCTCCACCACCATCACAACTCACATCCACCACCACCACCATCCATCATCCATCATAGAGTGTGTGTAGTAGTCTCGGGATCCAAGATTGATAGTAAGAGTTCTTGACAATCAAAGGCCATGTTTGCCTAAGTCTCTTACATCACTTGGTGAAGACAGGCATTTAGTGTAATACTTTTGTTTTTTAATCTTTTTGCACTTTTTATTTGGTTTTGTATTAATGACTTTAATAACTAGTTTCTTATGTTGAAGGTGAAACTTCCTTATCATTTGTCCGTGGTGTCTTCGCATTATTTTATTGTCTATATAAAATAAAAGATTTACACCATTTATATCTCTACGGTCTATATAGAGATATGTTGGCTACCTGGTCGGGGGTTAAGGGAATGGTTTGGTAATGTTATTGCCTTGTTCAATGTATAGATCCTGCAAGGACCTGGGTCAAGCTTAGTAGGACCTCCTTCAATACCCACTGGTATTGGATGGCGGGGGTGCGAATTGCTTGATCCCCTCATATGTAAACTACTATTAATGCATTAACCCGGCTACTTGGGATTGTATCCCTGCTAACTCAAACCACTTAGCCGAGGGTAACGTCACCTTCAAAAGAGGGGCCTACCACATTACGCATTATTAACTTAATTAATTATCTTTCAATTATCCAACCCTTTAGGATTGTATCCTTGCTGACTCAAACTACTGGGTTGAGGGTAACGTCACCTTCAAAAGAGGGGCCTACTACTATAACTAAGATAATTTTTTAAAAAGTGCAAAAGTGCGGAAAACATCAAAGGTTACACTAAAGGCGAGTCGGATCCAAGTGATTCATCTTGTCTATCTGTTTTATTTTATTTTTACTTTCAGCATTTTTAGTTTTCATTTTCATGTTTTAACCTTTTTCTAAAATTTTGATTTGATTAGACGTTGAGAATAAACCGGTACTAAAAGCTCTTGTGTCCTTGGACGACCTCGGTACCTTACCAACGCTATACTACGCTCACGATGGGTGCACTTGCCCATATGTGTGTTTAGTGTTAGTAAAATATCGTGTTTTGTAAATTTAAAACTTGACTAAAGTGTTAAAAAGGGCTAAAAATATACATAAAAACTTATAACACACGACACGCATCAAGTTTTTGGCCCCGTTGCCGGGGACACAAGTATTTTAAGAAAGCTTAAAATCGACGGCCTAATCAGTTTTCCAAAACCTTTTTAAAACGCGCGCACATTTTCTGCATTTTAGTTAATTTTTGCATTTACAGTAGACTGGACACGGGGCCATGTTCGCTGAACACGGGGCCGTGCTGCACATTTTTTTTAAAACTCCCAGATACAGAGTCTGAACAAGGGGTCGTGCTCACTGAACACGCCCCCGTGCTGCACAAAACCAATTACTTTTATTAAAACGCCCAGATACAGAACCTGAACACGGGCTGTGTCCACTGAACACGGGGCCGTGTCCAGCCTCTGTTTCCATTTTCATTTTTGTTTTCTGGTCTTGAGACTCTGTTGTGATCTGCTGAGTGATTCATATGGATTAATACTCAGGAGATTACAACTACACCTATGAGGAGGGTGACTATAGGAAAGAATATTGCACCATTTGCGGTAACCCTCACTCGGTATAATATTTTGACCTCTTTGAACCATCCACTTCATACACCTACTATGAGGAGCCCATGTACGAGTCGTCAACTTCATACACAACCTGTGAAGACCCAAGGTATGACCCTTCTCCCTCATACTCATATTTTGATGAACCAAGGTATGAGCCTTCGTACTCATACTTTGAGAAACCAAGATATGAGCCTCCACCTTCATATGCTTATTATGAGGAACCATGGCGTGAACAACCCACCTCATATGAGTATTATGAAGAACAAAATTACGACCCTTATCCATCATATACTTACAATGAGGAACAATGGTATGAACCATCTACTTCATATGAGTATTATGAAGAACAAAGGATAGAACATCCGGATTCAAGCTTTGAGGATCTAGATCCTTACTCTATCACCCACATAGCCGATAAGATAATAGAACACATTAAAACTATCGAATGATGCATAAAAGAATCTCGCGCAAGGGAAGAGGAGTCCCGCGCAAGGGAAGAATTAACTCGTAATAAAGAAGAGATAGTTGAAAATGTAAAAATGGTAGAACAAGTAAGTGAAAAGCGGACACATGAGTTAAACAACGTTAAAATTCAAGAAGAGTCTAATTTTGAAGAAATTAATCTCTTGTCACCTTCTTTCGAAAATCATTGTTTAGTACCCACTCATGCTAAATTTTTAAAAGAGTTAAACACTAACACTAAAATTGACGAAACGGTAAGCATTAAGTTAACAAATGATCAAACTGCGCTAATAAAAGAAGATCCATTTGAAATTAACATTACACCGGTTCCATGTTTTTTTTTCAAAATTTCTTTATTAGTAATATCACGGTTGATAAAGATCTTAGCGTTAATATAATGCCAAACTACATTTTCAAAAAATTAAGTATTAGTGATTTTTCTCCACTTCAAATACCCATTTTTCTATCTAATCGGAAGGTAATAAAATCAATAGGGGTAGTTGAGGATGTCTTGGTCCAAACCAATCAAATGGTAGTCCCAACCGACTTTGTCATCCTTGATGACGCTCCTCTAGTGTTGGGACGACATTTTGTAAAAACCCACGAAGCTTTGAAAAATCGGAAGTACAACAATCTATCTATTCAATTAGGGGCATTTAAAAAGAGTGTCGATCTCGAGCGTTCAATGAAATATCCATTCGGCAATAATGACCCCCTAATTGAAGATGAAGATGAACCACCCGATACAAGAGAAGAAATTGACCACTTTGTTGAAGAAGAGGTCGCCATAGAACAAACCTTTGTGGTTCTTGATCAAAATGAGCAACCAAATAAGGAGTCTCCTAAAGACCCACCTCTTGAGCTCAAAGAACTTCCAAAAGGTTTGGAATATGCTTTTCTAGACAAAGATGGTAAATCACCTGTAATTATTTCGTCAAAATTAACTAGTTTAGAAAAAGAAAAATTAGTTACACTTTTGAAAAAACACAAAAACGCGATCGCTTGGAAGCTTGTAGATATTAAAGGAATAAGTCCTTCCATGTGTACGCACAAAATTAGTGAATGATGACTATAAATCAGTAATACAACCACAACGTAGAGTAAATCCAAATGTCTAAGAAGTGGTTAAAAACGAAGTCATCAAATTACTTGACGCCGGACTTATTTACCTAATTTCCGATAGTCCTTGGGTAAGTCCCGTCCAAGTAGTTCCAAAGAAAGGAGGTATGACGGTAATAACTAATGAGAAAAATGAATTATACCAATGAGAACCGTCACAGGATGGAGGGTATGTATAGATTATCGTCGATTAAATGAAACAACACGGAAAGATCACTTTCCTTTGCCTTTTATTGATTAAATGTTAGAAAGATTATCCGGTCACAAATTTTATTGTTTCTTAGATGGTTTTTCAGGTTACTTTCAAATACCGATAGCACCCGAAGACCAAGAAAAGACAACATTTACATGTCCCTATGAAACTTTTGCTTATCGACGCATGCGTTTTAGTCTATGTAATGCCCCCGCAACCTTCCAACGTTGCATGGTGGCCATCTTCCATGACATGATAGAAAAGACAATGGAAGTCTTCATGGATGACTTTTCTATCTTTGGAGATTCATACGACCAATGCCTCGATAACCTTGAACGAATGTAATCCCGATGTGAGGAAACTAACCTCGCCCTTAACTGGGAAAAATGTCATTTCATGGTAACAGAGGGAATAGTACTCGGTCACAAAATCTCAAGCGAAGGAATGGAGGTTGATCGAGCAAAAATAGACACTATTTCTCGATTACCACCCCCATCCTCCGTTAGAGCTATCAGAAGTTTCCTAGGGCATGCCGGATTTTATAGACGATTTATCAAAGACTTTTCTAAAATCTCAAGGCCTCTAACAAAACTACTTGAAAAAGATGCTCCGTTCATCTTTGACAAGGATTGCAATCAAGCATTTCTAACACTAAAAGAAATGCTAGTCAATGCACCTATCATGATAGCACCTAATTGGAAATTACCCTTCGAAATCATATGTGATGCAAGTGACTTTGCGGTTGGAGCCGTCTTGGGACAAAGAAAAGATAAACATTTTCACCCAATTTATTATGCTAGTAAAACACTTAACGATGCACAAGAAAATTACACAACAACAGAAAAGGAATTACTAGCTGTGGTATTTGCTTTTAATAAATTTCGTTCTTATCTTGTTCTTTCTAAAACGATAGTCTATACAGATCATGCAGCCATTTGATATCTCTTCAAGAAACAGGATGCTAAACCATGTTTGATTCAGTGGATTCTACTCCTCCAAGAGTTTGACATTGAAATAAAAGACAAAAGAGGAGCAGAAAACACCACAGCAGATCATCTTTCGCGCTTGGAAGACCCAGCTTTGGAGGCAACCAGGGACGAGCAAATCAATGAAAAATTCCCAACGGGGTCCCTAGAAATGGTGGAATACCGAGAAGAACCATGGTACGCCGACTATGCTAACTACCTAGCTAGCGGAATAGTCGTAAAAGGATGGCCACATCATCAAAGAAAGAAATTCTTTGCCGATGTAAAGCATTATTTTTAGGAAGATCCTTATCTTTTCAAAATTTGTGTCGATCAACTCATCCGCCGATGCGTACATGGTAGTGAAGCAAGAAGAATTCTCCGCCATTGTCATGAGGGTCCATACGGAGGACATCATGGTGCCGCTAGTACCGCACGAAAGGTATTTGATTCAGGATTTTATTGGCCAACCATTTACAAAGACGCCCAAATTCTTGTCAAGACATGTGATGCTTGCCAAAGATCAGGTAATATTTCTTCAAAAAACGAAATGCCACAAAATGGCATACTTGTTTGTGAAATTTTTGATGTGTGGGGACTCGACTTTATGGGACATTTCCCACCGTCAAAAGGAAACAAATATATACTTGTGGCGGTAGATTACTTGTAAATGGGCCGAGGCCAAGGCACTTCCAACAAACGATGGAAGAGTCGTGGTAAGATTTCTGAAAAGATTATTTTCTCGTTTTGAAACACCAAAAGCATTAATAAGTGATAGAGGTACCCATTTTTGTAACCATCAACTCGAATTTTTTTTAACAAGGTATGGGGTCTATCACCGGGTCTCAACAGCGTATCACCCTCAAACAAACGGACAAGCCGAAGTGACTAATAGAGGTTTAAAAAGAATACTTGAAAAAACTATAGGGTTAAATAAAAAAGAATAGGCCGATAAATTAGACGATGCTTTATGGGCTTTTCGAACAGCGTACAAAACAACAATATGTACAACCCCATATAAGCTTGTCTACGGAAAAAGTTGTCATTTGCCAGTAGAAATAGCACATAAGGCCTACTGGGCAATTAAAAACGTAAATTTAGACTTAGAAATTGCCGGTAAGAATCGATTTTGCCAATTAAATGAATTAGACGAATTAAGGAATTATGCATACTTTAACTCCGAAATTTATAAGGAAAGAATGAAAAATTTGCATGATAAACACATTAAACCTAATGAATTTCGGGTAGGAGATCAAGTTCTATTGTTTAATTCACGACTTCGGTTATTTCCTAGTAAATTAAAGTCTAGGTGGTCAGGACCTTTTTCCATCACCCATATTTTCCCACACGGTGCAGTCGAAATTAAATCTCGAAATGGAATTCCAGTCAATGGCCAACGGCTGAAGCTCTATCAAGAATTTATTGAGGATGAGGAGGAAGAAATCTTGCTTCAAACGATTGAAGAATGAAACGAAGGTTCAAGCATCAACATCATACCATGTAAGTTACGAACATCGGGAAACATCTAAATCGGTAAGATTTCTAAAACCAAGTTTCGGTAAACAGGACACTCACATGAGCACTTAAAAAAATTTTAATTTTGCCCGCCCACGGGGCCGTGTCCGCGCAACAGTTGGGATAAAACCCCATTTTCATTCAGTTTCTTCATTCCACACGCCCCGTTTCCCCAAAAACTCTCTGGTTCCGGCGAAAATTTCCCCAGATTTCTACGTTCCCCCGAGTTCTAACAACGTTAAGGTATGATTCTAACACCCTAATTAGTTAGATTAAGTACTTGCATGTAGTTTAACATCAAGATTTGGGCAAAATCTAGGGTTCTTCAACTTAAACCGGATCGAACCTTAAATTTTTGCATAAATCTGTTAGCATTAGTATAGATACATGTGATAGGAAGTAAATCAACTTGTATTGTTTGTAGATTTGCCCGATTTCTCACAAAAACCCCAAACCCTTATTTTTGAACCGAAAAAGATAAAAATTGAAGGGGTAAACGGTTTGTTTTGGGTAAAACGACACTTGGGGTTTCATTTTCGGGGAAAACCGCCCCTAGTGGACCAAAAATTTTCAAGTTTTCAGAACAGGTCGAAAAATAGGAATTTTGGGAAACAGAAGTCTAGACACGGGGTCGTGCTCAGCGAGCACGGGGGAGTGTCCAGCTAATTTCAGCCGAACATGGGGCGTGTCCGCTGAACACGGGGTCGTGTTCAGCCAACTGTTTTCAGTTTTCTTCGAAAATTTCACTGTTTCATGCTAATTGTTTGGTGTTTTCTTTCAGATGACCAAGAAATTTACCCGATTCAACGCAAGTGAGTTGGCTGCTCAAGCGCGGTATGATGTGTTAAGGACTAGGCCCGAGGAAAATCCCTGACAAGTGTGCATGGACACTCTTGAAGCAGTGAACCAAATAAACAGCTTCAACAACATTGTCACCGACCCACT